>JBBPBX010004972.1:0-32816 GCA_038048925.1 Garcialebias charrua
GTAAAGATAAAGCGTGGAGGTCACCCACGCATTTAGCTGAGCATAGAGCTAAGAGCAAAGCAGTTTTATAAGATAACAAATCTATCATTAATGCTGCTAAGAGGCTCAAATGGAGGCTCACATAGAGCGTCCAGGACCAACTACAGGTCTTACTCAGGGGGCCAGAGTCCTGCTAGGAGGCCTTTTCCTCAGGATGCCCTTCATGAACCGTATCATGAGAGGGTGGGCACCGGGTGATTTACCTCCCTAGCCTTCATGGCACGCCGAGATGGCTGGCAAAAAGACCTTAATGGTGGAGAAGGAGCGGCCCTTCTCCAGCAGGTCTTGTAGAAAAGTGAGGAGCTGGACCAGGTCACAGGAATATGAGATAATATTCCTCTCTAGACACCAGGCCTCAAAAACACGCCATTTGTGAGCGTAAAGAGTCTGAGTTGACTGAGCTCTCACTCCCTGTATTGTGTTTATAACATTACCGGGCAGGCCGGAGGCCATCAGCCGGTTCCTTTCAGCGGCCAGGCCCAGAGAAGCCACAATTCTGGGCATGGGTGAAGGAGCTGCCCGTGGGCCTGAGTCAGCAGGTCTCTGTGTGGTGGGCAGCTGCATGGTGTCCCCGTCAACGGTGAAATCACCTCCGGGAACCATGGTTTCTGTGGCCACCTGGGAGCTATCAATATCAGGGAGAGAGCTCCCTTGCGTACATGTTCCAGCGTCGCCTGAATCAGGGGGACGGGGGAAATGCATAATACAGCTTCCCCGCTGGCCACTCGTATGCCAGGGCTTCTGTTCCCAGTGGTGCGTCTGTCTCCCTTATCGAATGATACAGGGTGCAGTGCTTGTTGCTGCTGTAGGCAAACAGATCTACGGATGCCCGCCTGGATTGTGCCCAGACCTGGTCCACGATACAGTACATGGGTTCAGCCTCCACTCTAAAGAGAGCAGGGGTCCTCTGGAGAGGGCATCTACCCAGTGGTTTAGCTCGCCCGGGATGTGGGTCGCCCTCAGGGACAATATCCGGGAGCTGCACCATGTGAGCAGCTTGTGTGTCAACCTAAGGAGGGGTTGTGACCCTGTCCCGCCCTCTCTGTTGATGTAGTACACCGTTGTCCAATTTTATCAGAACATGTTGTTGTGCAATCAGTCCCTTCTTGTAAAAATGCTTCAGGGACAAAAGCACTGCTTTCAGTTCCAGGAAATGTATGTGGAGCTTTGCCTCCTGCTGTTTCCAGGCCCCTTGGGCATACTGGTTTCTGCAGAGACCTCCCCACCCAATCTTTGAAGCGTCTGTGGTGACCAGTACTCGAGACACTACTCGTCCCAGTGTGACGCCTGTCCTGAACACTGAGGGTGCCCTCCAGGGCTCCAGAGCTTTCATGCACTCTGTGTTGATCAGTATCCCCCCTGTCCTTCTGGGAGGGGCAGGATACATTTGTTTGTTGAGCCATATCTGTAGAGGGCGCATTTTTAATAAGGCCTGAGGCACGTAGACAATGGCTGCCGCCAGGAGGCCCAGGAGACGCTGGCACAGTTTGAGGGAGACACTCCGGCCCAGCTGAAAACGTGCCAGGAAGAGATGGAGGGATGAAACCCGAGTCTCTGAGAGCCTTGCTCTGCGCAGAATGGAGTTGACCTGTACACCCAAAAATATGGTAATCTGAGATGGGGTCAAATTGCTCTTTTCCAGGTTTATGACGAAACCCAGAGCTTCCAGTTGAGACATCACCCTCTCAGTGTGCTGTTGTGCCTGGACTCTGCCGTGTCCAAGGATGAGCAGATCGTCCAGATAATTCAGTACTCTGACCCCTTGACCCCTCAGTGGGGCCAAGGCCGCGTCCAGACATTTCGTGAATGACCGGAGTGCGGATTTCAGGCCAAAAGGCATTGCCAAAACTCGAACGCGATGCCCTGGAAGGCAAAGCGGAGATATTATCTGCGGCAAGGTAGAGTCAGAGTCAGAGAATCTTTATTGTCATTTGCACCGCATGTGGTACGTGTGATGAAATGAGATTATGTACACAGGGTCCCAGTTACATTCAACAACAAAATGTAAGAGAAAAACAGTAATAACATCTAGGATTAACTAAGAAAAACATCAACTAGAAATACACTAAGCACTAATGTAATAGAAAAACAAAATCATTACAAACAGACAGCCGCACGAACATGAGTCTATATGAGCAAATGGTCACATATGAACACAGCAACAAGAAAACAGATCAGCATCAGCATGATGTGATATTTTGCAGTGATTATTCTTATTATTTATTTATTCATGAGTCTAACAGCCTCAGGGTAGAAGCTGTTCCTCAGTCTAGTGGTTCTACACTTAATGCTCCTCAACCTCCTTCCTGAGGGGAGTGGGGCAAAAAGTGTGTGTGCAGGGTGAGTGGGGTCTTTCATGATACAGGTGGCCTTCTTCCTGCATCTGGAGGTGTAAATGTCTGTGATAGAGGGGAGACTAGGATGCTGTAGGATGTAAGATGCTGATGTGAAAAAATTTATCTTTCAGATCCATTGTGCAGAAGTAATCCCCCGGTTGGGCCAAGTGAATTACTTGTCTGAGTGTCAACATCCTGAATTTGTACGTTTTTATTTTTCTGTTCAGACTCCTGAGGTCCAAAATAGGCCGCAAGCCCTGATCCAGTTTCGGGACCAGGAAGTACTTGCTGTAATTACCCTTTTTTACATTGTGAGCAGGGACCATTCTGATCACTCCTTTCTGCATCATGACTGAGATCTCGTCTCTAGAGACATGAGTGCTGTCTGGGCTTAAGAAAGATGGTAGCCTGGCCCTCGCCATTCCTGCACAGCTCCGCTCAATTCTCATTTCCCTTCACTGCACAGTCTGGGACTTCACCCACCCACAAGGATTTCTCCGGTAGATTTTTGTTCGGACCAATCAGAGAACAGAAGGGGTGGAGTTTTGGACCCTAACCCACGCCCCCACCAGTCCCAGCGCGCAGCGTCCTATAAAAGGGCTCTGCCAGCGCTCAGTCAGCGAGCAGCGGCATGTTCTCATTCAAAGCGATGCAAAGCGATGCAGGATTGTTTTATATGTGACACAAATTTATTAATTTCCCCTTCTTAATCCCTTATCTGGAGTTTTCTTTTGTTTTTTCCCCCCAAAAGTTAAGTAATCGCTCCCTCGTCCTCCTTCTCCTCCACCCTCCTGCTGAGTAAAATGAACACGGAAATGCCTCAGGTTGTCACGAGAATTAAACTCGGGTTTTATTGCTGACCGAATCCCTGCAGATTTTCTGGTCTTTTGGTGAGCTGGACCAGCGATCCATGGTTTGATTTTATTGTATTAAAACGTTTTATAACATATAAACACTGAGTTTGCGCAGCGAGAGAAACGCTGCAAGAGGCAGAGCAGCTGTCAGTCAAGTTCACCAGAGCACGGGGGGTGGCTCTGAGGGGAGGGAGCAGAATGCTTTCCCTGTTCAAAATATCCAATGGTTTTGTTCCTCAGCAGAGCCCACGCCTCCAGCAAGAAACGTTTTTCAATGGGAAAAGTCCAGACCCTAGTACGAAGCGAAGTGAAGGACAAGGGTCTGGTTTAAACCAGGCTAGAAAGATGGTAGCATCCCCGTGAAAGGAGGTGGCCGCCTGTGGAACTGCAGCCGCAGACCAAGGGTGACAGTGGACGTGACCCACGTGCTCGGTTTGCATGTGTACTGGGTCCTTTGATGGACACAGTTTTATTAGAGGGGGGTTGGCCGCCTGTGTGAGACGGCTCCCCGCACTCTCTGTTGACACTGGTTGCATTAAAAAATGGTGGGGTTTTCCCTTTAATGTTGAGTCGTGACACGGAACAGCTTGAGTAGTTTGAGACTTTATTGTAGTGTGTGAATGGCAATTTCTCTTTATTACACAATCATTTGAGTGTTCTTGTGTGTTTAAATGTTCTGGACCAGTTAATCTGTGTCCCTTTAACACAGATACTGGTGGTAAAAGTTCGGCCTTTTTTCTCCCTCTGTGGGTGAAAATGCCTGTAATGGTGCAGGGACAGCTCAGGATAATGCAGGCCTCTGCTTTCTCTCTGCACTGCAGGAGAAGTACTGGGTTGACCCGTAACTTCTGCACAGAGACGCTAAAACACTATGGGGTTTTATTAGTGCTTTAAAACAACATGTTGTCTTTATCGCACAAACAGGGGAACATGTTTTGTGTTTTAACGAACATCTTTGTCACTTCCACCATGGTCTCTTGGACCCCAGGGAGGTTTGAATATGTGTGGCTTTCCTTTTCCCGTGGGTGGAAAAGCTCTCATCAGTGAGGATGTTGGTCGCCGGTGTCAATGTGCGTCAACCGCTTCAGTCATGCTCTTACCCAGAGCGACTGCCGATGTGCCCGAAGGGCAGGCAGTAAAGTCCTGTGGACCTCATCCAGTGGCTCTGCCGTCTTTTCCCTTTGTTGGTAGCCCCCTGCAGTTCCTGCAGCTTTTCTGCCTGGTGAGCCTGTAGCATCGAGGCCGTGCGGGCCGCGGGGCACTGTGCGCGCTGGATCTTTCCAGCTGCACTGCTGAAGACGACATGGTTTGCTGGGTAGGCCTTGGTGGCTGAAGTTCTGGATGTGAGGCAGACCCGTCAGTTCCCTGCCTCCCAGTCCTGAACTGGGAGAAGGGGGGGAAACGGTGGCCGCCCTGGGTGCCGACCCAGACCGCGTGAACCCAGTTAAAAAACCTGGGGACACCGGCGTGCCTCACCGAGGTTGCTGCCTCGGGAGGAATAGTTACCCGCCAACCTTGACTCTTGTTGTCCCGGTGGGGGTGCACCGTGCAGGTCTTGGCACCTGAGAGACTCAGCCGTTCTGCGGCACAGGTCAAGCGGAGCCAGAGTGGATCCATCTGCTTCGACAAGCACCATTGCAGCTTGTTGTGAAAAGCCCTCTGCTCCCTCCTCGAGGCCTTGCTCCGTCGTTGGAGGTTTCGTCTGGGGCAGTAGTTGGGCTTATCTCCTGTTTAGAGGAGATTCCCTCTGCTCGCCCTTGTCCACTCCATCAGGGTTCCTCGAACTCTGACATGGTTGATGTCTGAGAGCCATCCTTTAGCCCGTAGGTGGATAAGCTCTCAGCGTCACGATGTTCTCGCCGTGGACGCAAGGAAACTACTAGTCAGCGTAGCTGATCAGGTAGGCAGAAATTCCTCCTCCTGGACTGCTTTTCTTTTCTTTGCTGGTCGGAAAGCCTCCTTGTTAGCATGAACTAAACGTGGAGGTACTCGTGAGCCCGCTAGCGGTGCTAAACGGGCCGTTGTGTAGAGTAGCAATCGGTAGACAAACTTAGTTAGCAGCTGTGGGATGAACTCTATCGTCGATTCGGCTACACAGGATAGCGAAACAGACAGAACAGAAGGTTAGTAGCAAACTAGACTAAGCAGTTTTTCACATACCTCACAATGGAGTCCTCCATTGTCCGCTCGTAGCCGCGCTAATCGTGTTAGCAACGCTAATTGTGTTAGCAGTGCTGCATGAGCCCGACATCCGCCTTACGCTCTCATGGGAGCTCTCGGTTAGCCGGGCTAACCGTGGGAGCTAGCCAGTTACCGGCGGAGTTACTCGATTTCCACTTGCCTTTCTCCGGAGCCATCCGCGAGAAAATAGCGTTGAATGTTTTCGCGTGTAGCAACCCTAAGCAGACCGGACAGGCCTCATGGGTGTCCGTTGCTGAAAGAGGGTAGCCACATCTGCTGGAGCAGGCTCGGGAGCCGGGGCTCGCTGGCCTGCTGGTCTTGTTGGAGTTCTTCGACTTTCTCTCGCTCTTCTCCGGAGCCATGGCCGAGAAGAGGCGTTGAGTTGTAGCCAGTTAGCCGTCCGCTAACCATGGCAAAGAAGTCCTCTCGCTGAGCTGCTCACGGCGGCTAGCCTGTTAGCTCCGTTAGCTAAGCAGATAGCGTGTGGCGCAGTTAGCATCAGCTAACTGAGCAGCAAAACAGCAGAAAAATAAAATGTCGACAACACTAAGTTAGCCTCCTGCTAACCCTAGCGCTCACAGAGAAGCCCTCCATGACGCTCTGGGCAGGGAGCGAGCTCACCTCCAGTCGAGCGTTCCTGTCACATGGAGTCCTCAGTCCTGCGAAATTCAGGTGTAAGCGAGGTGAAGGGCAAAAAGAGAAAGAAGGTGGGGCGTCAGCCTCCTTTTATACAAAGAGGGCGGGGCCTCATTGATGACGCTGACGCCCACCTGCCTTATTCAAGGCGTGATTGTATTACTTCAGGTGAACCATGCGGCGGTGCAATTCCCATAGTCAATGTGTTGCACTGAGTGTACTCTATATATAGAATTTATCTCAATTTTTTATATTTTTGTTTTCAAAAACTGAGGAGCTGACAGATTTGAAACTAATCAAAGAATGTCTATAAACCGTTTCCTGTTTAAATCTTTCTGCAATTAATAAATAAACCCGTATATTTTTTTTTTATCATGTTATTTTTTGTTGTTGGTTTATTTTTTTAAAGCAAAACAAAGCGCTGTTGTGGTTTGGTCTTGTACTGCAGTTGCAATTCAGCATTGATTGCACTTGAGATTTGCAAATAAAATAAATCTTGCATGAAAGCACACTGTTCTGTTCACACACCAAGCACTTTATTTGGAACACCACACTAACAGTCGGTTGCATTTCCCTGTCCCTCAGTACAACTTCTGAAACGGGAGCACTCAAATCCACTGAACCTATTTGCATGAAGCAATTCTGATCACTCCTGCATCGTCCCGTTAGCCTGCATCGTGCTAAAAGTGTTTATTAGAAGATGATAAATTCTGTGCAGCATTAGTTTCCAAAGAGACTTTGGGAATGAGACAGTGACCGATTGATTTCATGAAGCCCAAAGTGTCTGAAGCAAACAATTCTAATCTGTACTCTGCATGTTCACATTATAAATTTCATCTTGATTTGTTTCATCTTAACCTCTCTACTTTCAACATAAAATAAGACAAACTATTTTTCCAGCTTCATGTGGCACCAACAATAAAAGTTACAAATCTTTTTCTCCCCTCTTCACATTTGACGTGAACAAAACCTTTTCACACATTTTACTGGAGATGTCAAGCTGTTTTTAATAAAGTGCTTGGAATTTCATTGCATGCCTTTATGACAATGCTTTGAACTACGTTGCCATAAAACAGCCTGGATTTGATTCATCATCAAATATAGTGCATTGGTATTAAAGGATTTTTGTTGCCTTCCAATGCCTGCAACGCTTAAAGGAATACAGTAGTTTGGTTGTTTTGAAGTCACATTCAGTGGAGAAGATAGAGCAGCCTGTATCTTGTGTTAAATGTGCAACAGAACAGAAAAAATACCAGAAAAAACCTACAGGCTAGTAGATTTGCTTCTGAATACAGTAGTCCCTCGTTTATTGCAGGTGTTCTCTTCCACTTATCCGGGGTCAGGGTCGCGGGGGTAGCAGCCTAAGTAGGGAGGCCCAGACTTCCCTCTCCCCAGCCACTTGGAGCAGCTCCTCCGGGGGAATCCCAAGGCGTTCCCAGGCCAGCCGAGAAACATAGTCCCTCCAGCGTGTCCTGGGTCTTCCTCTGGGTCTCCTCCCGGTGGGACATGCCCGGAACACCTCACCAGGGAGGCGTCCAGGAGGCATCCTAACCAGATGCCCGAGCCACCTCAACTGGCTCCTCTCGATGTGGAGAAGCAGCGGCTCTACTCCGAGTCCCTCCCGGATGACTGAGCTTCTCACCCTATCTCTAAGGGAGAGTCCAGACACCCTGCGGAGAAAACTCATATCGGCTTGTATCCGAGATCTCGTTCTTTCAGTCACAACCCAAAGCTCATGACCATAGATGAGGGTAGGAACGTAGATCGACTGGTAAATCGAGAGCTTTGCCTTTAGACTCGGCTCTCTCTTCACCACGACAGACCGGTACAGCGCCCGCTTCACTGCACCTATCCGCCTGTCGATCTCATACTCCATTTTCTTAAACCTACATAATTTTAACAACATGCGTACAGTACTGTATATGTAGCTACTAAATTTTACTTATCTGTCTCTGCAGAAAAGGAGCGGCTCTCGGTTCCGGTCCAACTGTTAGTTTCTGCAGATGTAACCTACAGCAATCAATGTTGTCAACTCTTAAATCTACTCATTTTAACAGCGTACTTATGTAGCTAATACATTTTACTTACGGCGGCGCGTCCCCACTTGGAAGTCCTTGTGGGCCAGCTCTCAAAACTCACCGATGAGTCTGGTCATGCTCCGTTTCTGGTCTAGTTTGGTGGGTTTTGTGCAGCTTCTCTGCATCCGCTGAGCGCCAATCAGATCAAAACTTCACCTCTAGTTTTTCAGGAGCAGGGAACGGGGTTTCTAGGTGGGGCCCTGTTGCTTTCTGGGAAATGTGATCGTTATGAGTGTGAATACAGTGGAGGCTTACTGAGAGAAAACTGCAAAATGGTGGCACCTGTACAAAGTTATTTTTTAATTAACTTTTTACTGTTACTATCTAGTACTGTCCCAATCACGTGAGGATTATTAAAGTTGACAATCTTGTCCTGTATATTTTCTTTTGTACAATATTATGTATTGTAAGTTCACCAACCGCGATAGAGCGAGTCCGTGAAAGTCAAACCGCAAAGTAGCGAGGGACTACTGGAAACCTTAAGAGTAGCTGCCTGCTGCAGGTAACATACTCTTTGATTCTGAGTGCTCTCCCCACTTCCACTTCAAGAAAAAACAAACTTTTAAGCGAACCGAGAGTGCAGCTCCTCTCCTGTTCCCCCTGACTCATGAAGCCAGCTTCACTCTACTGTTAATGGAGCAGCTAAGAATGATCCCAAAGTTTCTATGCTTAACTTGAAAAATTTAAACATCTGTCCAATAATACGCTAAAGGAATTGTTTTTATGTGGATTTTTGAAAAGCAGAATATATGACATAATGAAAAACATAAAAGCCCCTTTGCATGTTGTGACTTTAACCTGGTTAGCTGAGTGGTTCGTTTAACATGATCACATCCATTTAAATCACCAAATTGATACTGAGTAAATGACCAACCACTGCAAGTTTCTTTAATTATTGTGCATGACTGGCAAAATCTGACAGCAAAAACCAGTGTATATATTGGTGTATTCAAAATGGGCTTCTTTATGAGCTCTGTCCGTTTTTATAGATGGCTGAAAGGGCAGCAGGAAGACAAACAGGACACAGATGTGCATTATCACTCCCTGACTGGTGAGGGCAACTTTAACTGGCGCTTCGTCTTCCCTTTCGATTACCTCGTGGCTGAGGAGAAGATTGTTATTTCTAAAAAGGAGTCCATGTTCTCCTGGGATGAGACCGAATACAAGATCCCTCCTCGTCTCACGCTGCAGGTCTGGGATGCAGACCACTTCTCTGCCGATGACTTCCTGGGTGAGGGACATGGGAAAAAAGCACTATGCCGTTTTATTTTTGAATGGCGGGTGATCATGTATTCACCCGTGTCTGTGCATGTATCCAGCTAATGAAATGGACTGTCGGGCTTCTTAGATCAAAAATGTTCCAGTTGACAGGTTGATTTAACACATAGTCCTGACAAAATTATTGTCTTTTAGGGAAAATAATCATTAATGGCGTTTTGATGGATTTTTTAGATATTGTTTAACATGTTGCAGTATGAATTGTGATAAAGTTAGTGGCAGCAGAACAAACTCCTGCACGCTGGTACACTTGTACTTATCAATTTGCATCACTTCAGTCAAAATTAGAACTTAGAATTTAATTTAAAAAAAAAAAGGTTTATTCCATAATTTATTTTATTACTGTGTATAAATTTTAAAAGCATTATTATTGTATTTTTTTATTGTATAAATTAGCAATTTGTGATTTGGACCAAATACAAAGACTTCAATTGCTGTATCTGCTCCACAATAATTATCAGGCTCTGGGTTGGGTTGAACTCAGGTGCAGACAGACACGGGGAACTCAAGGATAAAATAAAGAACAACTGTTTACATGTATATGACAAAACAAAAGCTGTCATGGCAGCATACAAATCACACAGGATCAGGGAGACACGAAGGAAACAGAGCATGACAGCTATGGGAAACACAATCCACAGACAAGGAAGAAACACAAATACTGTACACTGAATTTAAAGGGACACTAACGAGACACAATGATGAACACCTGGGGTGATTAGGAATGGGAGCAGGTGAAGCAGGAGCTGACAACATGAGCCATTTTATATCCTTTATGTATTTTATATTTCAATTTGTCGCTGATAATGTTTGATCTGTATTACACTGTATTGGTTTGTTAAGTGTCCTTGGGTGTCCTGAAAGGCGCTTTTAAATAAAATGATTATTATTATTATAGAAGGCAGAACATTTGCTGTGGTGCCTGCTGGGTTCCACTAAAACAAGATTTTATTGCTACATTTTGCAACAATATAAGTCTTTCACCCTTGCAACATGCTAAATGTACAAAAATATATTATTCTTAGAAACTGTAAGATAAGCAATGACAATGTGATGGATTTGTGGTCAGCGCTGTTGCTTCACGGCAAGAAAATCCTAGGTTCAATCACCGTTTGGGCCTGGGGTCTTTCTGTGTGGAGTTTGTATGTTCTTCTCATGTTTGTGGCGCTAAATAGAGGTTAAAAAATATTAATAATAAGATGTAACAAATGCTGAGCAAGACTAGTTTTTAGCCCTAAAAGCTAACATATCTGTAATAAGCCTTGTGGAAGCGGAGGAAGATATTCTAGTTGAACATTTCAAATTTTTAGGCTAATTTAAATCCTTGGTGTTATGTTAAAAGCCCATTTTTACAGTTCTCCATGTCTGACTGCACTTCCAGGTGCGATAGAGCTTGACCTGAACAGGTTCCCTCGTGGGGCCAAGACGGCCAAGCAGTGTTCCCTCGACATGATCCGAAATGAGCAGGAGCTGCCCACCATTTCCATCTTCAAACAGAAACGGGTCAAAGGATGGTGGCCTTTTGTGGCCCGGGATGAGAATGATGAAATGGAGCTCACGGTACGATGGTTCACCACCCTTCACCAAATAAAACAGTGGAACAAAAAATGGAAGTAAACCCAAAATGATAAAAATTAAAGACAAAACAAAAGTGACTATAAAGTCATCTGCTTTTATCTGTAATTGTTTTCATTTTTCTTTACTTTTAGTATTTAAATACCTATAAAATCGATCAGATATCAAATATACGAAATGTTAACATTAAAAAAGAGTGACAATAAATAAATCCATTTGTTGCATTATAAATTTACTGTGTTGTGAAATAATAAACGTCTTCATAAGACACTGTGATCACAGGGAAAGGTTGAGGCTGAGCTCCACCTGGTGACGGGAGAGGAAGCAGAGAAAAGTCCCGTGGGGTTGGGACGAAATGAGCCTGATCCACTGGAGAAACCCAAGTAAGTCTGTAAAACTTTAAAAAACACACAGTTTGGTTTCACTGTTAAAAACGTGCAGATGCTTTTGTGGAGCTAAAAATGACAGATAAGAAGAATATTTTCATTTCCTTTCTTTGAAAATCCATGCTTGCTGTGCAAAAAGCAGCGTATCACAACACATTGTTTAAAATGTCTACAGGTAGTCCCCGACTTACGAGCGAGTTCCGTTCCTACGACTGTCTGTTGTTTTTGTTTTTGTTGTTTACTGTTTTTCTCTCACATTTTGTTGTTGGATGTAACTGGGACCCTGTGTACATAATCTCATTTCATCACATGTACTACATGCGGTGCAAATGACAATAAAGACTCTCTGACTCTGACTGACTCTGACTGACTCTGTCTCGTAACACGAAATCTCGTACGTCGGAACACGAAACACGTGTTCTCTAAGTCCGGATTTTCGGTCGTAAGTAGGAAAATTTATGCTAGCGCTACTACGAACACTCGTTTTTCATCACAAATGTTCATACTAGTTCATAAACATGCTCAGAAACTTGTTTCCAAACGGTTAGCTAACACACTTTCATCTAAAAACACATAAAAATGCTGTATTTTTTGTATGTTCGTTACAAATTTACTGCTCGTTCGCCAGCTCGTAAGTCCGGAACCTCGTAAGAGCGATCGTAAGTCGGGGACTACCTGTATAGGATTTTTAAAAGATCAGTGCTGTTTTTTGCACCATCAAGTGGTCACTATTACACACTTGTTTCTCCTCCATCTCCTCAACTGTGTCCTTGTCTCTTCCCTCCCCGCATACCTTCCCTTTTTTGTGCACGTGGCTCAACCTTTCCCCCTCTGTTTCCCACCTCGGCACTCCTCTGTCCTCCCTCTTTCTCTGCTTTCTTCTGCAAAGTCGTCCGGACACCAGTCTTATGTGGTTTCTGGGTCCTCTGAAGTCCATTGGTTACTTCATCTGGCGCAACTACCGTTGGCTGATCCTCAAGGCGCTGGGCCTGATACTGCTGCTGCTCATGCTGGGCCTCTTCCTCTACTCAATCCCAGGCTACCTTGTCAAGAAGATGCTGGGGGCCTGATGCGCTGGTAGCCTCTGTCCCCCTCCTCACTGTCTTTGATGGATTCAACTATCTTTACTATACCTTCTTTCTTGTTCCGCACCTTTTTCTACCTATTTCCTGCTTTACGAGTAGAAAAGTTTTCATCGTCGTCACCATATTGTCCGTGTTTTGTGCCATTAAGTACCATGATTCATCTCATGTGCGACTGACTGACAAAATGCAAACATTTGAAATATATCCTGTGTTAAATTGATTGAATCTTTTGAAGCAGTTTGTGCAAATTCAGTTTTGTAAATCTTTACATCACTGCCGTTTTTCATATTACACTGTTATTCTGGTTACTCCTGGCGGTGCCCCAGGATACATGGGAAAGTGCCACAGCTGGCTGCTGCCGCTGTTTGCTCTCACAACTTTTAAAATTCTATGTAAATAAATGTAATGTGAAATTGACAGTGTACAGTAGTGTTCTACAGTATAGTGTTGCTCAAACCAGTATGAAACTGAGTTATCTACTTTGGAAATGGGTCCACTTCAACAAGCAGCATCAAAATCTGCTGTAAGGGACCTTGGCACTTTTGGTTAGTTGTCCATTCATTCATTCATCAATTTATTCATATTCACCAACGCTTCTTTTCTGCATAATACCGAGCTTTGACTCTTTAATTTGTTTGTTTGCTCCTTGAAACATTAGATTGACAGACGTGAACTGTGAGCATGCTGTAGTGACAAATAACTCTCAAAACTGCAGAATAAATTTCAAACACTAATGCAAATTTATTTTTCTCTCTTCCCTTCTATGCCCCATTGCTTTTTATCCTCTGTCCACCCTTATCTTTTTCCCCTCCATTAATTTCCCCTTCCATCCACCGCTTCCATCACCATTTGCCCACTTTCCTCCCATCAAACCTTCGTCTGCTCCACACAGTCGCCCAGACACCACCTTCCTGTGGTTCCTGAGTCCGCTGAAAGCCATCCGCTACCTGGTGTGCAGCCGTTACAAGTGGCTGATCATCAAGATTGTGCTGGCCCTGCTGCTGCTCATCATGCTGGGCCTCTTCCTCTACAGCATGCCTGGATACCTTGTCAAGAAGCTGCTGGGCGCTTAGGAGGAAAGGCTATGAGAGTGATGGGAGGGGGGGCTCACCCTCTAGATGGGAAGCAGCGGGAAGTTCGATTGCATCATTTCCTCTTCTCCAGACCACTCCAATCCTCGTAATCATTCACCATCTTCCACTTTAGCATAACGAAGGGTCGAATAAGGCAACTGAAGTGACTAAAACTAATAATCATTGTCTTGACTCCATCCTTAAAACTGACTAAACAGCAAATCATGTTCCACAAAAGAACCCAGATTGAAATGTTTCCTGTCGAGCAACATTCCAAAAGGATTTGTCCTCATCTGCACACAGATATTCATTTGTTAACTGTGGGGTGCCGTTTGTAAAGTTGCACAGTCAAAAATTAACATCAATATTTTGGTTTATTTAGCTTTAAATGAGAAAAATATATAGTTTTTTTTTTCAAAGTCATGTTTTCACCATTCATACATTTATAAATGACATAGTTCCCAACTAAATATTTAATTTACTAGATAAATATTTAGTTTACAAACTAAATAGTTAACTTGCAAGTTAAATAGTTAGTACGAAACTAAATATTTAGGTATAAATTAAATATTTAATTTACACCTAAATATTTAGTTTACAAACTAAACATTTAATTCCTAAACTAAATATTTAATTTGCTAACTAAATATTTAGCTTGTACCTAAATATTTAACTAGCAAGTTAAATATTTAACTAGCAAGTTAAATATTTAGGTCTGATGTAAATATTTAGTAAGCTAATTAAATATTTATTTTGGAAATAAAATGTTTAGTTTGTAAACTATATATTTAGGTCCAACTTAAATATTTAGTTAGCAAGTTAAATATTTAGTTTAGGAATTAAATGTTTAGCTTGGAAGTTAAATGTTTAGTTAGTAAATAAATATTAGGTGTAAATTAAATATTTAATTTATACCTAAATATTTAGTTTACTAACTAAATATTTAACTTGCAATTAAGTATTTAGTTTGTAAAATAAATATTTTCTTGTAAATTAAATATTTAGTTGGGAACTGTCATTTATTGTCAGGATTTACACAGGACAGGACGAATCCAGTTGTGCAGGCAGGGACTCAGACTCAGAGGTATAAAATGAACACTTTAATAAACATAAATCAAAGAGCTGGCAAGGCAGCAAAACTTACATGTCAACAGAAACATCAGGACGGGACCAAGACAAGACCAGGCTGTACCTAACGACGACGCGACAATAACTGAGACACAGAACAGGGCTTATATACACACAGACAAGACGAGACGATCACAAACACCTGAGGACAATTAACTAAGACAGAGCAGGAACGGGAAGCTAAACCTAAAACATGAAAGTAACTAGGATGACAGAAACATGACTAAACTGGAAGGGAAACTAATAAATTAACAGACTAGGAGCTGACTACAGGGAGGGACGAGGGAAGCATAAGCATGACTAAACTGGAAGGGAACTGATAACTAACTGACTACAGGATGACAGAACTGGAGGTAAACTAAGAATGAATAAACTGGAAGGGAAATTAATAAACTAACTGACTAACAGAGGGGGACGAAGGGAGCCAATCCTTACATTTATAAAATATAAATAACATGGTGAAAATATGAGTTTGAAAAAAATTGTATTTTTCTTATTAAAAGCTAAATAAACCAAAATATTGATGTTAATTTTTGACTGTGCAACTTTACAAACGGCAGCACATAAAAAACTGTCAGGGTAGCTGTCAGTCAAATTGCATGTTTGTTCATTTTAAGTGATGCTGTGTTATCTGATTACCAATTTCTGTTTGATATTAATTTAGTTTAATAAATAACAAACAGCTGATATTTTTGGTAACACTTTAACTTTGCAACATTTTGGCTGTTTATAAACAACCAACAGAGAAATGGTTTAAAGCATATAGCATAGTTTTATTTACATAGGACATTAAAGTAATGCAAAGTGGTAGATTATTAAAATAAATGAAATTATTATATTTGCATTTTTTATTAACTACTGTATTAGTAGAAATGCTACAAAGGTGGATCACAATAAAGTGTTACCTTTAATTAAAACCGTTTTAGCTTTTGAAGTCTTTGCACATTCATATAATGATAATGATAATGATAATAATAATAATAATAATAATAACAATAATAACATAGAGGTTCGTTCCATATAAATTCACTAAGACACAGAACAAAAGGCCTGAGAATAATCAGGTAGGTAAAAACATTTTGTTTTTGTGGGGTGTTAAATATTACATCTTTATCCTCAAAGAAGCCTATTCAGATTAGATCAAGCAGTCTTTGTATATAACATGAGTTTTTATCATTAATACTTGAGACTTTCAAAGCACAGTTCATCTGATTTTCTCTAAATAATGTCATGAGTTTTCTGTTGTTGTGGATTTTGTATAAACACTCCAGTGCACTGTCCTATGTCATAATATGCACATTAGTAAAACCTATTGAGCAGGACACAAATTATTTGCAAATATAATTTAAAGTGTCCTCAGAGAAACAAACACTTGAGCTGTCTTGTAAATCAAAGCTTGTGTGTTGATATGCATGCATCATTGTGATAACTGACCAGAGATTGTGTGTGTTGGCATGACTTGTAACAAACCAAATCACCCACCTGGTTGTCTTTAACATCATCCATAATGCAAAAAGTGTTCTGTTGGACTGAGAATAAAGTGCACTTGAACTGAGTTTTGACAGAATAAGAAATTGAAGTTTCCATATCAGTTGGCATTGTGTGTGATGCCCGTTACTTTCTTGAAACGTTTTTAACCATTGTTGACCTCATTTGTTTCAAATTTTGTTTGTGAATTTGATTACCATTAGTTTGCACTAAACTTGCCTATGTCATTATGAATTTCTGTATTTATATGTGTTGAAATGTGTCGCAATGAATATTTTTCCTGTTTTGACACATTGAAATAAACTTGCGTCCATGGAAAACAAATTTTTAAAATGTAGTAACGTAAGTCATTTTTAAATCAGTTTTAATGTGAAATATGTTTCCTAGACTAATAGAAAGTTGCTTAGCTGTGGTGGGGGGTCATTTTTGTGTCAGCCAATTCTAAGCGTGGCTAAAATTGTCTTTAAAAATACTGTTAGCGTTTCGCTGTTCAGTGAAGGAACACATCTGTTGATCAGTGGTTGAGACCAGAAGCAGCTAAAAGAATCATAAAACTGCACTTGAGTTTCAATCAGTTACAACCCAAATGTCTGTTGGTTTAAAGCAGCATGATTGTTAAAAAAAATAATTTGCCTGCTAATTTTCTCCATCCTTTAAAAAAAAAAAACGGTGTCAGCTCCACACTCAAAATGTGATTAAAACGTATTATTTCTTGAGGAAAACATATTTAGAGCTTTCTGAAATCCTTATGGACCAACTGAGTTTTGACACTTTGTGTGCAGCCGTCCCAACACCAGCATGTCGTGGTTGCTGAGCCCGGCGAGGACGATGTGCATCCTGGCCTGGAGGCACTACAAGCTGCACTGTGTGGTGCTGCTGGCAGCGGCCATGGGCCTTCTCTTCCTTGCTCTGCTCGTCTTCTCTCTGCCCTCAGAGCTCAACCACAAACTGTTTAACACTGCAGGGTAGAGCCATCATGTTGTATCACCCCTATGTCTCATTCACACACAAAACTTTTATTTTTTCTTATTATTTTTTATTCAGTCAACGGTATTGTACAACCATTTTCTTCAGAATTGACAATAAAATAAGCTTACATTTACTAAGTGCTTTTATTTTGATCCTGTTTTCACAAACATGCACTTTTCAAGTCCATCTTTTATGTCTTCAGTCAACCTGTGGAGGAAAAAGATAAAAATGGACTGTATCTTTATGGCACATATAGAATATTTATGTATTTTTGACTTCTCGGTGCTCTTAAAAACGCCAGAAAGACTTTAAACATAATATTCATCCTGCTGTGCATGCACATGCTCTGTACATTCATACAATATTTCTTGGTTCTTTGTTTATTTTAATCCCTGTGATGCTGTTTCTCTATTAAATAAACAATCAATCAATAAACGACTGAGAAGCAAAGTACGTCTCTGAAAAACAAGAACAAACCACCAACTTTCCACTCGCAGATGATCCTTCTAACCCATAAGACTAGCATGACGTTAAATTTTTATATTATTGAAATAATGGTAAATTGCAACAGAGTTGCAGTTGAGAAAAGTTTTCATTTATATGTTATACTGTCGGTTCATTCAAAATATAATTAGAAAAATATTTTTAAAATGAAAATAAACTCATTGTGAACTCATGAAGACTAGTCAAAAAGAGTTCACCAAGTAAGAAATAAAATCTGTACAATATGTTTCTTGTATTGATCATTAATGTGTCCTTCAATAAAATAAAAATTGTGATGATATGCCAACTACCCCATGCACTTGTTTAACAAAACAGACAAAGTGACTGAAGGTCAATGATGGCGACGACGTCCATGAAAGAGCCGTTTGCATTGAAGAAGTCCGATAATATTCATCTGTTGGTATTTATGTGCAGATATTTTGCATTAACCCGTTAAACTTCTTCTTTCAGCTTTTCCCTCTTCATGGGTCTCCACAGTGAGTCATCCTCCTCCAACTCGCTCTGTCCTCTGCATCCTCTGTCCTCACTCCATCTACCTCCATGTCCTTTCTTAACTGCATCCATATATCTCCTCTTTGTCTTTTTCCTGGCAGCTGCATTTCTAACATCCTTCTACCAATATACCCACTGTCCCTCCTCTGGACATGTCCAAACCATCTCAGTCTGGCCTCTCTAACTTTATCTCCCAGTTGTTCAACATGTGCTGTACCTCTGATGATCTCATTCCTAATCATATCCATCCTTGTCACTCCTAAAGGAGAACCTCATCATCTTCGTTTCAGACACTTCCAGTTCTTTCTCCTGTCTTTTTGTCAGTGCCACTGTCTCCAGACCATGCAACATAGCTGGTCTCACAATTGCCTTGTAAACTTTTCCTCTGACCCTTGGTTGAAACGTTAAAAGATGTTTTGTAAAAGCTGCCTGTGTTTGAATACTGAGCACTGTCTGTATGGTGCTCCATCTTCCTGCTTGATCTCCATTTTTATTCTTCAGACTTGTCTAACGTATTCGTATTATTTTATTTCACATTTAGCAGCAGATTCGTTCTTATTTCTACCTGAACGTCTTCTCCTCAATTCTACACTTGTCCACTTCTGCAGTATTTGTTCACCTACAGTCCAGACTACGATCAGCCTAATGTTGATCAATTGTTGACCCAAGCTTCTGTGCGGTTTTCAACAGAATCAGCAGTGATGTGTTTACATTGAGGATGTACTCATGTTTTAGAATTGCACATTAATATATCAGGAAAACCATCCATCCGTTATCTTCCGCTTCTTCCGAAGTCGGGTCGCGGGGGCAGCAGCTTGAGCAGGGAGGTCCAGACATCTCTTTCCACAGCCACCTCTTCCAGCTCTTCTGGGAGGAGTCCAAGGTGTTCCCAGGCCAACCAAGAGACATAGTCTCTTCAGCGTGTCCTGGGTCTTCCTCGGGGTCTCCTCCAAGTCAGACATGCCCGAAGCACCTCCCTAGGGAGGCGCCCAGGGAGCATCCTTACCAGATGTCCGAACCACCTCATCTGGCTCCTCTCGATGTGGAGGAGCAGCAGTAAGTCTCTCCTGGATAACTGAACTTCTCACCCTACCTCTAAGGGAAACTCAGAGTTCAGCTACCCTGCAGAGGAAACTATTTTCAAATTTCAATTTAATCCACAATCTCACTCTTTCAGTCACTACCCAGAGTTTGTGGCCGTAGGTGAGGGTAGGAACGTAGACCGACCGGTAAACAGAGATCTTTGCCTTGCAGCTCAGTGCCCTCTTCACCACAACGGACCAGCACAGAGTCTGCATTACTTTAGACGCTGTACCAATCCATCTGTCAATCTCACGCTCCATTCTTTCCTCACTCGTAAACAAAGCCCTGAGATACTTGAACTCCTTCACTTGATGCAGAACCTCACCCTCAACCTGAAGAGAACAATCCACCCTTTGCTGACTGAGGACTATGGACTCAGATTTGGAGGTGCTGATTCTCATCCCATCTCATCAGGAAAACTAACTGCCCAGATTGATCGAAATCAAGATAGCCTTATTTCTTTTTTTTTTATATTATAGTTTACCATAAGTCGCTTTAATAGACTTTGAAGTAAATGATAAACATTTGAACAAAAATTAACCATGGCATTGGATTTAGTGGAAAATGTTTTCTGTTGTTCTCATACATTTATTTTATGATCATTTGTTAAACTGATAAATATGAAAAGACTGTCTCACTTTATTTAATTTTCTTAATTAAAAATAAAATTCAAGATATTTTTGCTTTACCAGTAAGTATTTTTCTTTTTTTAATAATAACAAAATAATGCAAACGTGATGCTGTTTTATTACATTTAATTGCTGTTTAGAACAGCTAACAACTCTGCTTGAAAATGTTCTATGCATTTTAGTTTAGTTGTAACTCGTTATATTCCCATCAGTACTAATTAGTGAATTATTAAATCTACATCCAGATGGACATTAAAAATAACAATTTCTAAGTTGAGTCATGCCATCTCTATATTTAAAGTTATCATGCTGTCACAATGAGGTCTGGTAGAGATGAAATACGATAACATACTTTGGAGGTGAGACGCTGCTGCAGCTGCATCCTCAGCTCTGTGTTTTTCTGCTTCAGATTGTTTGTGTCCAGAGTGAGATCAGAAATCTCTGTCAGCACAGCACTGAAAACATACAGCAAACATACATTTGTCTCTATGTGTCTGTGTGATGGACTGGGGACTTGTCCAGGGTGTCCCCCGCCTCTTGCACAGGGATGGCTGATATACCCCCGCAACCCAAAAAGGAAGAAGAGGGTAAAGATAATGGATGCCCTTTATTAGTGTGTGATTATGTGTCGCTTACTGGTACTGCTTTAGTTTTTCTTCTGCTTCATCCCACAGTCTGAGTTTCTCCTCAGGGATCACATTTCCCAGTTTCTCCCAATATGCACGATTCTCTGAAGAATCATGCTGGGCTGACAACCCCCTTAAAAATAATCAAGAACACGTTAGGCAGGTATGCAGGAAAAATAAACGCAAATGTAGAAAGGATGGTCTCCAAGTCTCATTTGATATGGTGAGAGAGAGTTGGCGTCACTATCAACAAGCTGTAAAAACAGCCAGAGCCAAATATTTCTCTGACATTATTGTTGCCAACTCTCACAATCCCCGTGTTCTTTATGATACAATCAACATGGTCCTCAATTTACATGAACCAGTTCCTATTGAAACATCTAAAGAACTTTGTGATAAGTTCCTTCAATTTTTTTTGGACAAGGTTACGAACACTAGGGCTTGTTATTTCTTTTCCTTCCCATGACCCTTCCATCCTGGTCCCCTGTCCTGCACTTTTTGATCATCTGGAGCCTATTTCTCTCTCCTACCTAGAGAAAATGGTCACCAGTATGAAACCATCAGGTTCCCCCCTTGATGTTGTACCTTATTTTCTACAGTTGGCTCCTTTGTCCTAAATTTGATCAATAGCAGCTTGATGTTTAGCGTGGTACCAAGCAATTTTAGACATGCTGTGGTTCAGCCATTATTGAAAAAAACTGGCCTTGATCCTACCTCTTTGTCCAACTTTAGGCCAATTTCAAAGTTACCTTTTATTTCAAAAATATTGGAAAAAGTTGTTTACACCCAGCTGAAGGACTTTTTGGATGAATTTAAAATTTTGGAGGTCTTCCAGTCTGGTTTTAAAACCTACCATAGCACTGAATCTGCTCTTCTAAGGGTTTTTAATGACATATTTTTATCGCTGGATTCTGGAAACTGTGTTTTACTTGTGCTTTTAGATTTAACAGCTGCTTTTGACACAGTCGACCATGAAATTCTTATCGCCAGATTGGAGCAATGGGTGGGCATCACTGGCTCAGCTCTGCAGTGGTTTAGGTCCTACCTTTCAAATCAAAGTTTCAGTGTGAAGATTGATAATTTTACCTCTGCTGCCCTCCCCTGGGGTGTACCCCAGGGATCTATCCTTGGTCCTCTTCTCTTCTCACTTTACCTTCTGCCACTCGGTTCTATTTTCAGAAAGCATGGTGTGCAGTTTCATTTATATGCGGATGACTGTCAAGTCTATTTTCCTGTAAAACAAAATGGCTCCACGCAGTCTCTTCTGGACTGTCTTGGTTAGGGATGTGCCGATCGATCGGTCACCGATCATAATCGGTCGATAATCATTAAAGCGTATGTGATCGGCTTTTGCCTTCAATTACCGATCACAGAGCCTGTGATGCGAAGTTTGCTAACTGCAAAACGTGCGACGAAAAAGTACCTCGTGGAGGAAGTTCAACGAAGTCCTTCAACACAACAAACCTAATTCGTCATTAAAATGTTTTAATACGTTTTAATAACTTACCAAAAGCCGTCTGCCAGCGCCGCCATTAGCAACACCTGTTAGCATGTAGCCCCACCGAGTAGCCCCACCGAGTCCGCTGCGCAGTTACGGGCAGTCCAGTTTAGCTGCGGCTTCAAAAAGGCTGTCGGCTTTGTTATTCCAAGTTAGCTGGGTGTCCCCCGATATCTTCTGCTTCCAGTCCGACATCGAGGCGAGCTCCAGGAACCTCTGATCGCACAAAGCCGGCTGTCTGCTCTGCTGCAGCTCTGGTTTAGCATGTTAGCCTTAGCTCATACCATGAGCTGCTGGTCTCGCGCGGTGCTGTGGGAGCGCTCGGCGGAGCGATCGCGGCTGCTGCTCCAGTCCTGAGACATTCACAGAGTTCAGGGAGTGTTTCCAGTTAATTTATCCGTATGAGGCATCCTCTTATGGGAGAAACAGTCCTCCAAAAGCCGACTGCCGAGTCTGGAACTAATGAATGTAAAATGGCGGAGGCGGTATTTCCTGGTTCCCGCAGGAAGTTGTTCAAAAAAGCACGAAATTATTTTAAAAAAAAACAATAATGATACTTTACGTATTTATAAAGCCATTTGTAAAAACAGCCAACAGTGCAGCTTTAAGTAGCAAATGGGGTATTTTAGTTTTTAATAGTTACTTTTATTTACTTTGTTCTCTGAAATAAATGAGTAAAAATATGTTTTTGTCTGAATTATGGTGATTTTATGGTTCTGAAAAGAACATGAGTGCTGCTTCTGGCTACAAGATCTGAAAAGTTTTCAGATCTTGTAGCCAGAAGCAGCACTCATAAGTTACAGGCAATCCATCTGATCGGTGATCGGTGATCGGTATATGTGATCGGCACACATATAAGCGATCGGCATTTGTGATCGGTATCGGTGATCGTCACACATAGGTGATCGGTATCGTGATCGGTTTCATAAAACCTGATCGGCACATCCCTAGTCTTGGTGACATCAGAGGGTGGATGGCACTTAATTTCCTCCATTTTAATGATAAAAAGACAGAGGTTATGTCAAAGTCAAAGTCAAAGTCAACTTTATTGTCAGATCTGCAATATGTACAGTGCAGGACATACACAGGACCGAAATTGCGTTTCTCTCAGTCCCTCGGTGCAACAGTAAACATCTAAACATTGAAACACTGAAACATATAATAATAGACATAAGCATAAAATAGTAAAACTAACACTGTCCTGAGTTTTTTGCATAGTGGTATAAGAGTATGAAAATTTACACCAACTCTAAAACTAAAACATTAAACATTTAATGAACATAATATTGTCCTGAGTTTTTGCATACTAGTATAAAAAAAAGAGTATAAAAAGTATAACTAAAATAAACTAAAGGTTTCTAGCATTGACATTTGCAAAGTGGCAAAGCAGCGTATGAGTCAATGTACACAGTATATGTATGAGGTAGTAGTTGATGTTGTTGTAGAGGCAAAAAGTGGCATATGCAGTAAGGCACATTGGGCATCCCTAAATAAGACCGTTCAGAGCACACTGTATATGTACCAGCAGTGGTGTAGATATTAGAGTAGTGTAAATAAATGTAAACAGTAGTAATTACATGTAAGCAGTAGTAATAAAAGTAAACAGTATTAATAAATGTAAACAGAGAATGTAAACAGTATTATGATTATAGGCAGTGATGTAATACAGACATTAGTGCAAGTATGAGAAGTAGTGCAAACTGTATGAGCACATGACCGAGAGTTTAGTGAAAACCCGTTTGATGACACAGAGTCTAGTGTTAAAAACTTTGTGTTGAGTGATAATATGTGAGAAAGTTTTAGTGTTAAGGCAGTTCAAATGGGAGGGGAGGCAGAGCAGGCAGAGTGTTTAGCATTCTGACTGCCTGATGAACAGAGCTGTCTCTCAGTCTGCTGGTTCGAGCCTGGAGACTCCTCAGTCTCCTCCCTGATGGCAGCAGTCTGAAGCAGCTGTGTAGTGGGTGTGTGGGATCACCTGCCATGCGGTGGGCTTTCCGAGTGAGGCGTTTGCTGTGTAAGTCCTGCAGTGAGGGCAAGGAGGTGCCCACGATCTTCTCAGCTGCTCTCACAATGCGCTGGAGGCTCTTGCGGCAGGATGCAGTACATGCACCAAACCACACAGTGATGCAGCTGGTCAGGACACTTTCTATGGCACCTCTGTAGAAGGTGCTCATGATGGGGGTTGAAGCTCCAGCCCTTTTCAGCTTGCGGAGAAAGTAGAGACGCTGGTGAGCCTTCTTTGCCAGTGCTGCAGTGTTCCTGCTCCAGGACAGGTCCTTTGAGACGTGCACTCCCAGGAACTTGGTGCTGTCTACTCTCTCCACTGCGGTGCTGTTGATGGTCAGAGGGGATGTTGGGCATCCCTCTTCCTGAAGTCCACAACAATCTCCTTTGTCTTCTCCACGTTGAGAGTGAGATTGTTGTGTCCGCACCACAAGGCCAGGCGGCTCACCTCGTTCCTGTAGTCCGTCTCATCGTTGTTGCTGATGAGACCTACCACTGTTGTGTCGTCCGCAAACTTGATGAAGTGGTTGGAGCTGTACGATGGTGTGCAGTCGTGTGTTAGCAGGGTGAATAGAAGGGGGCTCAGCACACATCCTTGTGGGGCCCCTGTGTTCAATGTGATGGTGCTAGATGTGTTACTCCCGATCCGTACTGTCTGTGGTCTCCCGGTCAGGAAGTCTAGCAGCCAGTTACACATTGAGGTGTTCAGCCCCAGACTGTCCAGTTTAAGGATGAGCTGTTGGGGGATGATGGTGTTAAATGCCGAGCTGAAGTCGATATGGTCTTTTATGACCGTCGATATTATACCGTCTTTTATGAAGTCGATATGGTCTTTTATATTATGGTCTTTAAACCTAGTGCTCCTGACAGTCCCACCACTTTTGATTTTTCCTCTTTGGCCCCATATGAAAAGTCGATTGTGACAAATATAGGAGTGAAAATTGACCCCTACCTGAAACTGGACTGTCACATCAACAGCATGGTTAAGTCCTCGTTCTTTCATCTGAGGCGCCTGTCAAAAATCAAGCCCCTCCTTTCTAGACACCACTTAGAGACAGTAATCCACGCTTTTATTACCTCACGCCTGGATTATTGTAACTCTCTTCTGATCGGAGTAAATAAGGCCTCGCTCTCACGGTTGCAGCTGGTACAAAATGCTGCTGCACGATTTTTGACTGGTACAGGCAGACGTGAGCACATCACTCCAGTTTTAATGTCCCTTCATTGGCTTCCTGTCCAGTTTAGAATCCATTTTAAAGTTTTATTGTTTGTTTTTAAGTCTTTGAACGGTTTTAGTCCCTCTTATTTGTCTGAACTGCTTCACCTTTATGTGCCATCACGTGCTCTTAGATCCGCTGACCAGATGCTTTTAGCAGTCCCAAAAACCTTTTATAAAACCAGAGGAGACAGAGCATTTTCAGCTCTGGCTCCTAAATTGTGGAACGAGCTGCCACTGAAGGTCAGGCAGGCCCCATCAATATCTGTTTTTAAAACTCGTTTAAAAACACATATGTTTTCATTGGCTTTTAAACCAGAGTGAGTTCACATCTCTGTTTTAATGTTGTATTATTTTACTTGTGATGTTCTGATTATTTATATGATTGTTTTTATTGTTGTGTGTTTTGTTTTTGTTTTGTACAGCACTTCGGACGGCTGATGCTGTATTTTTAAGTGCTTTATAAATAAACGGGTATGGTATGGTATGGTACGTTGGTATCAAATGTGAAGGACAGAATAAACAGACGTAGTCGTTTTACCTTCTGTGCTTCAGGAAACTTTTCAGAGCAGGCAGCACATCGTTAGGACAGATGAGCCCAGAGGTTGAATTTGTTGTAGCTCTGGCCTCTGCTGCCTCTGCCAAGTCACTGGACGCAGCGCAGACATCCTGGAGAAACACAAAACACGTATAAGCAAGGACAACGCTGAAATAGCCCACAGAAGTCTTGGTCTCTTTCCTTCTTCACCTTAGTTTGCTCTCGCTGCTGTTGCTCATACTTTAATACGAAATGGGTCAGCTCAGGCAGATCTTTGTCGTCGAGTTCCAAAGACTAGAACCGAAAATGGATTAAGTGGTTGCTCAAGTTTCGTCCCGCTCTCTAGAAATAATGAGCTGAATATGAACTGACGTAAAGGAGGTTAACCAGCTTCATATTAGTTTGTTCCTCATTCTCCAGTGGAGAAAGAAGCTTCAAGACTTTAGGTTCCATCAGGAAGTCCTGAAAGAAAGGAAGGAAATTGTTTTTTTGTTTTTTTTTCAGATGTGTCAGTTAGCATTAACACTGTCTAACCGTTTCATTACACAGCAGCTCCTTGATTTTCTTCCGTGTCTCCCGAAACACATTCTCGTCCTCTGTCTCTGAACCACAGTCACTGTTCCCTGCCAGTTCTTGAGGCTGGCTGGGACCGGAGAGGTCCGAAACAGCCACATGAGGCGGCTCCCAGGATAAACCAAGGAGCCGTTTGGAGATCACTGAATCAATGAGCAAAGCTCTCTCTGCCAGCTGCTTTACATCTGTGTCAATCATTGACCACATCTCCTGATACCTTCTGGCATCAGCAACTGCAAAGTGCCTGCATGGATTAAAAAAATAATAATAAAAAACATCTCATGGATAAGATGAATATAGGTAATCCCCGACTTACGAGCGCTCTTACTTACGAGGTTCCGGACTTACGAGCTCACTAACGAACAGTAAATTTGTAAATAACATACAAAAAATACAGCACTTTTATGTGTTTTTAGATGAAAGTGTGTTAGCTAACCGTTTGTAAACGAGTTTCTGAGCATGTTTATGAACTAGTATGAACGTTTGTGTTGAAAAACAAGTGTTCGTAGTAGTGCTAGCATAAATTTTCCGACTTACGACCGAAAATCCGGACTTACGAGAACACGTGTTTCGTGTTCCGACGCACGAGATTTTCGTCTTACGAGATAGTCGTAGGAACGGAACTCGCTCGTAAGTCGGGGACTCCCTGTATATTATTTGAAACCAAAACATTGTGACTTACTTGATTTGCGCGTTTAGGAGTTCATATTTCTGGATCTGGCGTTTGTACTCTTCAGACAAATTACGACTCAGCTTTGTCAGCTGCTGCTGTTCGTTCATGTATGTGCTTTTTAATTTTTGTACAGTTCTTTCTTGGCTGAAACATAAAGTTAAAACTGGAATGTATGTATACGTAAGATTTTGTGAGGAAAAAATAATTCCTTACACGAAGGTCCTGCGTTTCATTTCCCTCAATGAGAGCTTAAAATCTTCTATCTCAGCTTCTTGGGTTTGGTGTTTCAAATTCTCAAGAACAGTGTCTGTCTTGAGTTTCTGATTCTTTCTCACCTGGTCCTATAGAACCAAAAATGGGACATAAGACCTCGTAAAACAGGCGTCAAATTCCAGTTTGAATAGCTTCAACTGATAAGTTCCTGCAGCTCACACGGATATTTGGACAAACCTGCATCTTAGCAGTATTTTCCAACGTCAAGGTTTTGATGTGAGCACGCTTAATCCTCAGGTTGTGAATTTTCTCCTCATATTCCTTCACTTTCCTTCTCCTCTCTGCGAGTTTCTTGAGCTGGAAGCAGAGATGTTACAGGACACGTGGAGAAATAAACATTTAAAAGACTAAAAGTTGAGTCTGTTCTTGGTGTGTGTGTGTGAGTTTAATCCTTCCTACTTCTTTGTCGCACTGTTCCTTAAGGTCTTTCTCCCTTTTGCTCATGTCTTCTGAAAGCAAAAAATCCAGTTCGTGCTGATGAACTCTCTGACAAAAAAAGAAAAATAAATAAATAACAAATGCAAGTTATTACAGTACAGTAGTTGTGTTATTTTTGCATATGAGCATTCAAGTTTAGCTAATTGTAAAGGCTTTCCAGGGGTTTAACCAGTACTAAAGTGATATTTTAATAGCAATAAAAGTAATAAGATTTTTTTATGCTGTTTCTTTTTTTGTTTTTTATGCATTTTTTTACACTTATAAATTTAACATAATTAACATTTAACACTTAGTAATTATTAGTAAATTATCAGTTTAAATGTTTTTAACAATAGAAATAAGGAAACAAAAAACTAAACAAACAAAAACTAATAATAATAAAAAACACTAATATAAAAAGGAGTGAAAGTGGTTTTTGTTAGTCAACATATCATTCATAAATTACTAGGTCTATATCTGGTCTATGTGATTTCATATAAATCATCCATTTCTTCCAGCATAGAATAAATCAGTCCTTTTCATTGTTTACTTCTGCAGTTATTCTCTTTCTCTCCATCCTGTATATGTCCATTGTGATGTCCATCCATATGTTCAAAAAAAAAAAATTTTTTTTTTATGCTGAGTGATTTCTTCCAACATTTGTGGGGACAGCTGTGGCATGGTGGTTATACAGTGAGACCAATTTATCTAAACTCAGGTATACCCTCAATGAACTACACTTGTTTCTTGACCCAGACATGGTCCTACCTCGATTTGGGCCAACTCCTCCCTATATGCATCTGTGAAGATTTTAATTTGGTCCCCCATCCTCTCAATCATTAGGTCTATCTCCTTTGCATTCATCCTCAAGTCTTTCACGTAGCGATCGTCTCCCAACTTAAGTTCCTGCTCAGCATGACATAATCAAAAAGTATGAAATCCAGAAAGAAAGATGAATATTATTGATTTATCATTTTCCACTGCTTTAGATGGTGAGTTTAAAATGAGGCTGTACTGTATGTCAACTGGATGATTACCTGCTGCAGCTCTTTTATGAGCTTTTTCTTCTCTTGTATGACAACAGCACCAAGCTGCTGCTGTTGGTTTAAGGCTTCCTGCAGTTCTGGATGAGTCATCTTCTGACTCAGTATCGAGCATCTGCTTAAAAACTCATCAAATTTTTCCTGACTTGATTTTACGTCATTCTCCAGAAGCTCTGCTCTGTTTAAGAAAAACATTTGTAAAATTGATGAATGATGGGAAAGAAATGGGCACTGTTGTAGGGTAACTGTAAAGACATGTAAAACAATAGCTGTAAAATTAAAAGGAATTACCTGATTTCTTTTGCTGTGTTCAGCTCCGTCCTTTTCTGCACCACTTTGGCGTCGGCTGCAGTTTGGATATTGGTCACGATTGCAGTCAGATCATGCTGCAATTTGATCATTCTCTGTGGATCATGAGATTGAAAGATTAAAAAGATGCTAACACATTAAATAAACATGAAGGTTTATTATTAAAACATGGACAATTTAAGTCAGTTATTTTTGGAAGAACTGGCCAAAAAAAGGAGAAAACAACTTTCTAAAACATTCATATTCTCCTTTTATGTCATAATTAGAAAAATTTGCAGCAAATAAAACACAACAGGGACATTATAATTAGTAAGAAAAAAATAAGTCAATTTTTTATAACATTTCTCAACTCAAATAAAATCGTTGGCGTTTGCCTACCTTTTGTAATCGCATGAATTTATGTTACATTCTTTTTCTTTGTCATTCAGAATATTTATTTTACCCTGTGAGTTAAAAGTTTGGGGGCAGACAAACACCATTCACTATATACTGTATATATATATATATATATATATATATATATATATATGACTGTACAGTATATGATAAAAGTTTTGAGATGATTATACTTTATTTTTAACAAAAAACCACAAAGCATGCTGTAACAAACGATAGACTTTCCAGTAAATATTTGTGTTCAGTGTGTTGATCTGTAATTGTTTCATTAGTAATCAAATGTAACAAACAAATTATTATTTTTTTAAATTTATTTACCCTTTATTCATACAGGTAGTCTCATTGAGTCACAGAACTCATTTAAAAAGAGACCTGTTTGGGAGCAAATGGTGGAGGTTGCTCAAGGGCCCAGGGTGGGGCAAAGGAGGGAGGAGGCAGGTGTGGGTGTTTCACCCTTTCCACCCACATTTTGATGTTGCCATTCATTACGGGGATTTGAACCGGCTACTTTCCGATCACAGGCCCATCTTCATAACCTCTTCAACACCACCCCCCACATGTGCCAATGTGCCTCTTAAAGTTTTTATTTATATATATATATATGTATATATATATATATATATATATATATATATATATATATATATATATATATATATATATATATATATATATATATATATACAGGTAGTCCCCGATTTACGAGCGAGATCCGTTACAACGAGGCGCTCGTAAACCGGAAATCTCGTAATTTGGAACGGCCGCCATTTCTCTCGTAAATCCGGAATTTCGCTCGTAAATTGGAACGGTTTTCGCTAGCGCGACTAAAAACACTCTATTTTCATCCAAAAACTGCTTATGAGTGCATAAAAATGATCGGAAACGTGTGTCCATATGCTTAACTAACTAACTGTGGTGAAAAAACACATGAAAACTCAGTATTTTTTTCGTTTTTTCCAAAAATTCGCAGCTCGTAAGTCTGGAACCTCGCAGATCAGAGCNGTATTTTTCTGGTGTATAGGTCGCACCTGAGTATAGGTCGCACCATCCATATATAGGTCACACCTGAGTATAGGTCGCACCTACGTCAAAATGTGGACCGTGTTTAGCTCTGCTGCAAATGTCTCTTCCACAGGAGCGCACAGCAAGGCTTTTAAGAAGATTAACACTTAAAAACAATTAATTGTTTGATAAAAAATTATAGCAAATATGTGTCTGAGCTGAACTTTTCTTTAATAAATGAATAATTTTAGCAGGATAAACACCTAAAAAATATATTTGTTAGCTGACATTATTGTAAGAGTGTGTCTCAGTTTAATTTTTGTTAATAAATGATTACAAATCAGCTTATTTTATAAAAAGCCATATATAGGTTGCACCATAGGTCGCAGTCCATGAAAAAATGATAAAAAGGTGCAACCTATACACCGGAAAATACCGTATATGTATACGTATATATAATGGGTGTTTTTTAATTTGTTGTGTCCCTCGACACTGTATGCTGTCATTGCTTAATACACAAATACACAACACAAAAAGCAAATAAACAAATATTACAAAGTACTTTGTATTTGGAAATGTCATAAATTAAAGAAAAGCAAGTAAAGACTGAACCTTTTGACTTTGTTTTTCTTGTTCTTTTCGCGTTTTGCATTCCTTCTCCATGGCTTTCTTCTCACCACTTGTCTTCTCACCCTTTTGAGTTGAAACCCTGAAGAAATTTTTAAAAAGTCAGAGTAACTATAAGCTTCTGATAGTTACTACTGCGCATGCTCAGTGTCAGTATTTTGCACTTGTGTTTCAGCTGTGCTATGATCGAGCTCATTCCGACACGGACCTTTCACTTTCCCTAAAATACCAGTCAAACAAATTACATGTACGTTTGTATACAGAAGTCAATCAAAAAATTGTTGTTAAGGACCAAAACAATACTTGCACACTGTTGAAAACCTATACAGTATACAGCTATTTATAGAAGGTGCCTGGATATACGCATGCGCATTAGTATCAATAAAACGGTCAATTTAGGGAAGCAAAGCTACTTAACGTACTTAGCAATGTTAAAATTATTTTCGTTAAGAACTTGTCGATATATGCTAAAGGAAGCTAATAACTTTACCCGTTTGTGTCATCTATATCGGAAAACACTGGAGGTTCTGCTTCTTCATTAGTCGCTTCCATACTGGCAAAATGTTTGATAAGAGTTACTGAGAAACTGAACCGTTGTAACTAGTCTCTATGAGTTGTCTGTCCGCTTGGTACGCGTTGCTATGGCGACAGAGCAACAAGAGGGCATCGAGTGATGCCTTCAAGTACCCTCGTAAAATGGACAAAAATGCATGGGAGGCTAATGGAAGTTAATTTTTTGCAGTTCGTGATCTTATCGCTTTTCTTACATGAATCACAATAACACGAAGGACAAGATTAAAAATAATATTGCAGCAAACTGCGGATAGCTATGATCCATGTTACTATACAAAGTTTCAGAATACTTTCAGATGTTTGTAATATTTGTGTGGATAAATTTCATTTCTGTTTTTAATGAGATACAGTGATCATCTAATGGTCTAGCCATAAAAAAAAAAGAATATTTGTCGGTGCACATTGTTGCACAAAAAGCGACTTTTATCATATAGTATCATATCATCATTTATCATGCCACAAAAACAACCATAAGAATTGCCAGTGTGCTTTCTTTTTTTCTTTTTTGCTGATTTGATCTGTTTGAAATTGTGTACATATTATAAGTCACTTGTCACAAAAAAAAGAAGCTTTATTTGTATCTGTAGACCGTAGAGTCAGGACTCATTTTCAAAAGAAACCTCACCTGTTTTAGACAGACAAACATGTAAAGTACAGAAAACAATAAATACAATAAAATTCCATTTAAATAAAAAGTACCGGTAGTTATAAATCAATAAATTCAAGGTGTCATAAGTCATAATCATGGCATAGTGACTTAAAAACCTGCTGTACAGTACATGGCTCATTGCTGCCATCTAGTGACCATATAACGTTTCTAAACATGCAGCTGGCAGAGGGATTTCCCTTAAAAATGTAAAATACATCAACAAAATCCATGCTCAATAATCCAGGTAAACAATCCAACAATATTCAATCAGGTCATCTGGAAAAAAAAATTTTTGTGCTGAAATATTTCACCTTCCATCCAGAAGGCTTCATCAATCAAGGAAACACATAACACAAAACTGATGGAGAGTGATCAGTTTTGTGTTGTGTTCACTTGACTGATGAAGCCTTCTGGATGGAAGGTGAAATATTTCAGAAAAACAAAAAAAGAAATTATCCAGATGACCGGACTGAAAATTGTTTGACCAAATGTCAGTAGGCCTATTGATGGTGTATTTCAAAGCAAAATACTGTATGTACTGTATGTGTATGTATGTATGTATATATATATATATATATATATATA
>JBBPBX010004972.1:48834-74101 GCA_038048925.1 Garcialebias charrua
AAGAGGAAAATATATCAATTGGATAAACAACTGAAAGTTGCCTAATGTTACTGTTTGAATGGAATTAGTCATTTTGGTCGTTGAAAGCTGTCGTGCCCTAAATTACCCAAAATTTGAATAAACTAGGGCTGAATGATTTAGGAAAATAATCTAATTGCAATTTTTTTCTATAAATTGCAATTGCGATTTAAAACGTGATTATTTTTTAAATATCTTCAAGTATTTTTCTACAAAACAGAAGCAATAAATCAATATGTTTTATAATAAACAAAGTCAGATTTATTTAAAGCAGAGATTACAATAAAGCAAACAAATCTATGCTTTTCTTTTCACCATTTCTATTTTTTCTTGTTTCATAAACATAATAGTAAACATGTTAAGTGAACTTCCTAACTACTGTCTGAACTTCACATGACAGTTAATAAATAAATGTAAAAAATTAGATATAAAAAAAATACTGTTTGAAGTTCAAACAGTTCGGTCAGTGATCCCTGTCGGCTGATACTTTGCTTACTTGAAGTTGAAGCACTGGTTGTTGTCATTCTAGCCATGCAACCATCGTAAATGTCTTTGGTGTGTTTTTTAAGTGTTGATAAAGATTTGTGTCACATGACCAGTCAAATTGCAACCTTCGCGATTAGAAAATCTCATTTTATCATATTGCGATATTATTGCAAATGCAACTAATTGTTCAGCCCTAGAATAAACTACTTGGAATAAAAATACAAAATGCCAAATTTCAAAGAAAAGTATGCCAAAACTATTCATTATTCCATTTAATGTTCAAACAAATCCATAGTGTATCCCAAATACCTCAATCCTTACATCTACCAGTATTCTTAACAATTCATGGACTTTCTTTGTTCATGAGGATAGTTAAATGAATGTATTAAGGGCCTGGACTGTGGTTGTGAAAAACTCAAAGACAAGATCTGTGCTTTTTTATTTATCTAAGAAATGCATATAGCCAACAGTCATAAATTCTTATATTTTAAACTAATATTATGTAGCAAAATGACAGTGTTACAGTAGTTTTGGTCTAACCTTGCAAATGATGTTATAAGACCTCATATTCCAAGTATGTGTTGGAAACGACTCTCTGCTACTACGACATCAAATCGTACATCAATATCTCTAATACTGACCTAGTTATAGCCATTTTTGTGTTGGCTAAGGTTGATTAGCTGTGGCAGCCTTGAACTAGACTAACTCCAATAACAACTTTCTGAAGGTTTCAATGAAATCCATCCAGTGGTTCACATGGGATATTTTGCTAACAGACAAAAGCATTGGTTGACTAACAGTTAATGGTGAAGTTTTAAGCAAGAGGTCTTGCAGTCAGAGGATGCGTTAGGGTGATTCTCAGATACTACCACATCAAATTCCAGCTAAATCTCTGGAAAATTAAAAGTTTGAAAATTAAAAATCAGTTTGTAGGTCTGATGCGTTTGATGCAGTTATCAGCGCTTCATTTTTAACTGGTTGTGAGGATAGCTGGAAGGTTCAGCCAGTAACATCCAGATCACATGTTTAAGAGACTATGCTGCTCACTTTGAAAGACTTGTGTTGTTTTTAATGATAAACACGTTCACATGAAACCTTGTTAGTCTAAGTGGAGGACTTACGGGAGCAGGCTGATTTTTCCCAAATGTCTTGTAGGCCACTGAACAGCATGTAAACAAGCATCAGCCGATCACTGCGCAGTAGGCTGTCTCTGCAGCTCACATTGCCAGGACCCATCTGTAGCAACACACGAAAAATCACTATACAGTAGCAAGACAATTTTTTTAGTTATTAGTTAGCCAAGCTCTTCAATGTATACATCTTTATTTCCTCCTAGTTAAAGTGAGACTAAACCCAGGTTGAGATGGTAACTCCTCCTTCCAAAATCTCCCTGAAAATGGGCGTGTCGAGAGACAAGGAAGGGTGGAGGTAGAGTTGTGCTTTTGTTCACGCCTCCACCTGCAACAACCTAAAACAAATTAAACCTCTAGCCAACAACATACACCAAGCAACAACAAAGAATAAACATGTAGATGTATTTATCTATTCCACCCATTCCATCCAAAACCAAAGGCCTAAAACAATGAAAATGAAAAATAAAACCGCTTGTCAGGAGTGAAATGCAGCACTTCCATATAAGGTATGCACTTCTCATCTCTGCAGGGGATTGGCTCTGCTTGAACCACCTGTGTGACATCACACATGAGCAGACATGTCACACATGAGCGTTTGCACAAATAAGAAAATTAAGGTGTAATCCACCAGTTCAACCCATAGAACTACCGTAAACACATTTTTAGACCAAATATTGCCAAATATTGCCAATTTACACAGATATGCACAATTATGTGAGAATAAACACAGCCATAGTGCTAGATAACATTTTAAACACATTCTAGGGAGTTTATCAGCTAAAAAAAGTTAATTTTGGGTTTAGTCGCACTTTAAAGGTTCAGTCTGCAGTTTCTGTAGAACAGCAGCACTTAGAAAAAATTTCAACAAGCAAAGCATTCTGATCCCTCCCCCTCAGAGCCATATATGGCTCTGCCCCCTTGTGGTCTGTTGAAATTTGAATTCAAGCTCTGTTTTTATTGGCTGATTCAAATTCAAGCTCGGTTTTTATTGGCTGGTTACAAACTTTGTTTTTATTGGCTGGAAAATGGCGGGTCACTTTTTCTTTTTAGAAATGCTTATTTACCACCTGGAGAAGCAAGGGGACAATATTTTTTTTTGTTTTTTCAGAGATTACCTCTCTAACATCAATCTAGTGACAGAGTGAAGAAATATGTTAAAATATATATTGTTTGAAAAGTTACAGACTACATTACAATCTTACATACCCCAGCTTTAAACAAATGCATTTTGTTAAGAGAAAAAGCTGTTACAGTCTTAATGGAACTGAGATTTTTGCAAAACCATGGTACAAAACTACGGTCTATGTCAATACAGGGAGTTGAATTGTGGAACGGTTTGGGAAATGGTGTTAAAAATGCAAAATCAGTGCTTATGTTTAAAAAAATGATCAAAACTAAATTGCTAACAAAATACAAAAATTTTCAGTTAAATGTTTAATGTACTAGAAATTTGTAGATCTGTGATGAGTTACTCTTTTTGCTCTGTTACTCATAGATAATTTTTGTTTGAATTTTGTTTTTGAGAAAAGGGGCAGATATACGGTAATAAGATTTCTTCTTCTTTCTGCCACCTTTCATTTTATGTTTTCTTTTCATATAATATGTGAAATGGTTTTATATATTTTCTTTTGGTATTTTAAATGTAAAATGAATAAATTAAATAAATAAATTTCTTTTCCTCGTAGTAAAACATTTATTTTGTGAAGCTCTCGATCTTGACCTCTCTAGTGACTTTAAACATCTGTTGAACTCCTGGCAAGGACCAATGCAGTCATGTTCCTGTTTTTAGTTTTCTACATTCACCTTATAATCTAGTTGTTTTTTCAACTTTTTTATCATCTTATTTTAATAAAAAAAATTAAACATCTGTATGCCCCTTTTATAACTGTCTATTGTTGTTGCTGTTGTCCATTGTTGTCATCATTTGTTGCTGAAATCAGGTCTCTCTTGTAAATGAGCCCTCGGGGCTCAATGGGATTAACCTGTCTAAATAAAGGTTGAATGAATTTCAGCTTTCCAGAATACTGTTCTTTATACGCAATTAACATTTTGGATACCTCAAACATTATTCTGCCTTGAAAATGCATTACTTTTTAAATTTATTTGTGTTGGACCTTCAACTGTATAAAATGTCCATTCCAGAAATAAAGCACGTTTTATGGATATTTTGCACTGAAAGGCCAATTTATATGAGTGGGGAAAAGGAATGACAGTAATGTTTCCATCTATGTAGAAAACACAATAATGATGAACCAGCCTGTTTTGTGCATGCAAGAAAAACACATATGAAGCCGGTTTTACCCATTTTTATTAGTCTGTCTAGCTTTACACTGACCCTGTCGCCATCTTTTCATTCATTCAACCTTTATTTAAACAGGTTAATCCCACTGAACCAAGAGGACTCATTTACAAGACGGACCTGGATTTTAACAAAGAGTGATGACAACAGTGGATAACAAGGACAACAATAGACATTCACAAATGATTCATTCAAATTTGAGTTTTTTGTTGTTGTTTTTTTTTATCTGAGAGGAAACTGAGTAGGATTGGGGGGAAAAGTTTAGATAATATTTTAGTCAAGCTAAACATGTTCTCTTTCTGGGAATACTCTCCATCACTTCATCCAGATCCTTCCTAAATGTATCTTTCTCCTCTACAGCACATCCAACATGTGGAGCATAACTGCTGACAACATTTAGCATCAGACATTCTACTTCTATCACATCACTCTATCCGACACTCTTTTCACCTCTACTACATTTTTCTTTCTATCCACACCATGGTAAACCAGTCAAAACACTGCTCCGATGCTGCGAGCCTTGCTGCCCTTCCACTTGGTCTCTTAGACACATAAAACATCTACCTTCCTTCTCTGCATCATGTCAGCCATCGCTCTACCTTTGCCTGTCATCGACCCCAGAGTTGCAACCCTCAGTCCTACATCCTTGACTTTCCTCTTCTCCCTCTGTCACCTGTCACATTTCCCTCTTTGTGGTCTTTGAGTTTTGAAAGTTCCCAAACAGGCATGTCTTCATAAATAAATGTTTTCTATCCTATTACCCTAATAATTTGGCAGTACAGCGGCTCAGTCTTTAGCATTGTTGCCTCACAGCAGGAAGGTCCTGCATTCAATCCCTGGGTTGGACCCCAGAGGGACTTTCTGTGTGGGGTGAATGTTTGCACGAGTTTTCTCCAGGCACTCTGGTTTCCTCTGTCAGTCCCAAAACATGCATGTTAGGCTGCCTTCAGGCCCAGGCCTCCCTTGCACAACAGATCTGTGATCTCAACGGGATTTGCCTGGCTAAATAAAAGGTTAATAAATGAATAAAATAATGTTCTTTGAAATTAACCATTTTTCTCTCCGGGAAATCCCTTTGTATATTTGGCATCATTGTGAAGTTTAGGCATTCCCCTTCTTACAAATAGGGCCGGAACTCCAGATGAGATCATTGTAGACTAATAAAGTTCTGGTTTTCAAATCGGCACTCTCGTAAACACAACTACCGGTAGCTTGTTGCTCGCCAGGTGACAACTCCACCAAATTTCAACAAACTACATATCAATTCAGTTGCACATGTGATTTGCTCACTGCTCATTCCTTATTGTCATGTTATGGGTTTGTGCAGTTAAATGTTTGATACTTTTAAAAACTTCCTCCAAACTGACCCTATATATGGTTTAACTGTCTGTCTTAAATTTCTTATGCGGTAAAATTATTGACTGTGACTTTATGTTTATATATAAATAAACTGAACTGAAATTGAATTAAACCAATAACTACCTGATAACTCATGGGATGATGTCAATAGAAATATCTTGTTTTATATGGCATCTTGATTTGACTGTAACCGTGTTTCCATCTATATTCAATTCGAATTTTGAGCGAATTTTTGGAAATTCGCAAAAATGTAAATAAAAATTAATGCGAATCAGAAATGTTTCCATCAACTGCCTTGAAGCGAATCCACCAGGCCACGCAAAGCGGCATTACGTCAGACGTCAGCGTTACGCATGTCTACAGTAAACAGGAAGTAGCGGTTGAAAACAGGAACCGAACCACACATCTCGGCAAAATGGAGAGAATATTTCAGGAATGTGTTGCTATCGGGCAAGTTGTATTTATTCTGTCATGCCAACTAGTTTTAGCGATGTTACAGCGGAAACAGCTGATCAGTCACATGACGTGAATGTTCGCTACGTCAGAACTGAGTCGGCAAATCTGTTTCCATCTCTCGTTTTGCGCATCAGCTCTGTTTCGAAAAACCCAAAAACCACCTCAAGCGAGCGTATCAACTTTTTTGCGAATTAGAGGAAGTTAATTCGAATCGTGCCATTTCCATTCACCTTTTCTGATGCGATACTTCAAAATGCGCATCAGGAAACCTTGATGGAAACACGGCTTGTGTTTATAACTTCTTTTATTTGACTTTAATTGCTTTTGTTGAATTATTGTTGCCTGTACTTTATGTGATTTATCAAAAGCAGGCCTCTCTGGAAAAATAGTCCTTGTGAGACTAACCTGTATAAATAAACGTTGAATGAACAAATCAGAATGCAGAATATTCTTACTCGTGCAAGTTTGAAATGTGTCCATTTTAAAAAACTGTTTATGCTTTTGTGAGTCTTGTAGTGTGCATTTGCTGAACCTGTGGTGTGTTTGTGGACCTTGTTGTACACTCATGTGACTACTTGACTTATGTTTATATAGCTCACAGATTGAAACAGATAGCAAGACTGAAGCAAAAGTCGTGTTTCCTGACATTTTCTCACACTGACACACACACCAACTCGTGACTGAGCTTGTAGATCATGACACAGTCTGTAAGTCAGATGCTTTTATGAAAGCTCACTTGAGACATTTCAAACTAAATCACAGAAGATCCTCGTTACTTAAAAATAAAAAAACAGACTCGCCTGGTTTGATGAGATGTTTGTGTAGATCTCGAGAAGGCTGCCATATCCGGAGAAGCAGTTCTGGCAGGCTTTAACGGGTCGAGCAGCAGGAACCAGGCAGTCCACATAATCTACGTACCGCTGCCGGAACACGAGGAGCAGCTCGCTGCAGTACTCACTGATTTCCAAGTCTTCCGGGAAGGAAGAAAGCAAAGCCAAGGGGAATGCAGAGCCCAAAGCAGGCTTAAACACAGGAGGAGAGTTGGCCACAGGGACAGAGCCAGCAGGGCTCACATTGGAAACTTGTTTCTGATCTGAAGCGGTCACGTTTACTGCGACACTGCAACAAGTTAACACTAAAAGTACAAAAAACAGACCGCATATCTGAAGCGACATGACGGAAAACTGAGTTTGTGGCAGTTTTGCTCCGGCTGCTAACACGAACAACCCATGACTTCCTTGTTTTCAACCAACGTGATCATGTGACTCTGACGCGAAATCTCGCGAGAATACAGTATAACGTGACCCTGCACGAGAACAGCCCAACGTGATGTTTAGCAAGTTACCAGTTACAGTTTTATTCATAAAGTTCACTATATTTTCAAGCCTATGTTTTATTTTTATTTTTTAGATATTTAGACTTTTAATATTTTGTTAAGGTTATTTTATAAACAGTTTTATTTTTATTCTGGTAATATTGGAAGCCTATGATGAAAACAGTTCTGTCAATCATCTTAACCAGAAAAATGCACTTTTATTAAGCAATAAAGGTATTATCACAACAGTTACACTGCACAGAATAGGCTGTGAGAAGAGAAAAGAATAAGGTTATTTGAATTTTGAAAATAATCTATAACCCAAATTATTTTTAGTTCCTCTTGCTGGCCTACTGCAAGTTAACCTAAATTGCAAAATACTCCTTGATCATGTGAGCAGCTGGTTTCGGCTGTCAGCAGCAAACTGGTTGATCCACTGTGAGAGGGTGCTATTTATAAGACCGAGCTGAATACAGTACAGCATCTCCGACTGAGGAAGTCTTTCGGACGAAAGACGAAACGTTTTTACTTTTTTGTTTTGCTTTGTTTTTTGAAATGTTCAGATTTTTCTACCTTGAGCATGCGTACTCCTCCAGTTGTTTCTCATTTACTTTTACAGTGTTTTGTTGTTCTTGTATCAACACACTGAGATCAATTTATGTTATATTTAATTACTGTACTTTTTTTTCACAATATTTGGAACAATGTCAAGATTTGATATGTTTATTTCCATTGGGTTTATGAGATTTGCAAAGCATTGCATTCTGTTTTTATTTAGATTTTATACATTGTCCCAAGAGTTTTTTTTATTAGGGTTCCATCCATCCATCCTTCCATCCATCCATCGGTCCCTGCCTGCAGCTTCAGTGAAGAGGAAGAGAGTGTGTAATTGTACATGCCTGCTGGAAACAGATAGCCCTTCCTCCTGCTCGCCTCATTATTTGCGAGTTCTTGACACCATACAATTTTGCAATGTGCACTCGTCACGGAGCAAATAATCACAGAGTCAAGGTAAACGATTTGGGCTCCAATCCTGATTGAGATAATTGTCAAAAAACCCTTGAATCAAGCAACTGCAGTCAATGGCCGTTAATGTGAAATTAGTGGCTCTTGATAACTTGCAGACCACATCAATTCTGCAGTCATCAGAGCCTAATGAAAATAAGCGGTGAGAGGATGCTCGCTTCATTCACGGTCCATTCTGGTGCGTGCGTTTAACTCTTCTGATAATTCTGGCCCCTGATGCTCCCTTTGCTTCACATGACACCGGCAGCTCATTAACTCTTCTTCTCTTGACCAGAGTTCACCTAATTGTTCAGATGTTTCTCACTCCTTTATATTCCCTTGCATTGGTCTCATAAAAAGAAGTGATTGCAACATAACTCTTAATGGTCTTTGTGGTTTTATTGCAGTTTAGTTGCACACTCAGCTTTCACAAAACGTACAGTATAACTTTCAAAGACAGCAATGGCGGAAACAGTTTGGTTGTTGTAGTTGTAGTATTTAAAGTCTCAGCTAATTTTAAAGATTTACATGTCTTTCATTTTTCCAGTATTCATCAGGTCACCAAGCAGAAAGAAACTGACATTTGTCACTATTTGACATGAGCAATACGCCTTCATTAGCATGGAATAGATAAAGCGAGAGGACAAAAATCACTAATTAAGTCCATAAATTAGAGGGTGTGATGATGAGAGCTCTTCAGGGGCTCTGCCTACAAAGCTCTTCATGATTTAGAGCACAAAAAAGATGCCGCCATTGGTCAGTTTAGAAGGAGACAGAAGACAGTAGCTGTAGATAACTCAACAATTCTCCAAATTCCAGGATTGAGAATATACATGCAAAACATATATTTAGGTTTGAAAAAGTTAATAGCTTATTATACATATATGCACAATACAACCAAATGATGTCTTATATGTCATCCCCACCCTCCCAATATACACAAAGTATCAGAAGCAAAAGCTCAATTAAGGCAAGGGCGTCAGAATTATCTGTAATGTGGTGGGGACAGTGTGTGTGTGTGTGTGTGTGCATGTGTGCGCGTGCATGCACATATGCACCAGTGTGCAAAATGTGTGAACAGCAACATTTCACCTAGATGTCCTTACTTTAATTCCACACATTTAAAGCGTTTCTCACCAAGTTTGTGTAAATTCAGCTGTGGTTTTTAAAGACATTTTAACTTTAATGCACTTTAACACACAGCCTCTTCGGCACTATTTGTGCCGTTGACCCTCCGTACTCAGGGCATGAATTAGAACCACGTGCTTTCTTGCATCGGGCCAGCCGTCCCCCAACGCTGCGATCACAACATGTAGTTTTCAAACATTTTTAGCCATGTTGGAAATGCTATCGCTGGTTCCCCCAGACATGGCATGAATGGAGCAGGTAAAGGCACAGAAATGGACATCCTCGTCCTCGTCGCCAATTCATTCAACCTTTATTTAGTCAGGTTAATCTCATTGAGCCTCGAGGACTCATTTACAAGAGAGACCTGTCTACAAACTAAAGAATGATGACAACAGCAACAGTAGATTTTCCTTGAACAATCAACAATAGACAAACATAAGAGAGAAATACAGAATTTTTTAACAAGTTAAAACAAAGATGTCAAAGTAGCAAAACAGACAGATTATAAGGTAGATGTAGAAAATCAAAAACAGGAACAAATCTGCATTGGTTTTTGCCAGGATTCCAACAGATTCTTAAAACCATTTAGAGAAGTCAAGGCTGAGAACTTCAGATCTTTTTGTAAGATATTCCAGGAAGCAGGAGCGGAGTAGGAGAAGGCCCTTTTACCAAGTTCAGTCCTCACTGACGGAACACTGCAGGTAATCATGTCCTGAGAGCGCACGCTGTTGGTGTTGCAAGATTGAATTAATGGATAAAAAAGCAGACACGTGAATCAGCTTCAGTTCTCCATTTTTACTGTCACTTTCTCCATCACTCTGCATACAGCATCTTTTAACATACAGGGTGTGTCCTCTGTGAGAGACACACCCACAAAGGAGAAACACTGCAGGCCGCTGAAATGTAGGTAACCAGGAAAACCTGGAGTAGATTTTTAGTGGTTTGAATATTCTCCCATTAATCAAGTGGAATGGATTCGTCCAAGAAGAAAGAGAAACTGTGCCGAATATGCAAACGGTAAATGTATGTGTGTGTGTGGGGGGGGGCCTCCCAAATGAACGTGGGGGGAGACGTCCCCTTCACATATACAGGTAGTCCCCGATTTACGAGCGAGATCCGTTACAACGAGGCGCTCGTAAACCGGAAATCTCGTAATTTGGAACGGCCGCCATTTCTCTCGTAAATCCGGAATTTCGCTCGTAAATTGGAACGGTTTTCGCTAGCGCGACTACAAACACTCTATTTTCATCCAAAAACTGCTTATGAGTGCATAAAAATGATCGGAAACGTGTGTCCATATGCTTAACTAACTAACTGTGGTGAAAAAACACATGAAAACTCAGTATTTTTTTCGTTTTTTCCAAAAATTCGCAGCTCGTAAGTCTGGAACCTCGCAGATCAGAGCGCTCGTAAATCGGGGACTACCTGTACTGTAATGGTTGCAACACCTATGAATTTAAGTGTCATTCATATGCATTTTATTTTAAGTACAATAAGTAGAGTTTAAGAACACAACAATAACTGGAGCATTAATGGAAGCATATTGAAGGAAACGAGGTTTTCTGCATTTGTTCTCATTCTTTGATAGTTGTTGTTTTGTGAGAATTTGGTTCATTAGTGAAAATGAAAGTGGTAATTTTCTTGCTCAAAAAGGAACCCTTGGTCACACCAAAGTTGCCAAACAGTTTAAGACTCAATTTATATATTGCCAGTTTTTTTTTTCTTACAACAGTTCAATCTGAAATAAAAACTGCAAAAATTGTAAGAACTACAACCACAAATACAAATATAAAATACAATATATATATATACACATGATACATATATATATATATATATATATATATATATATATATATATATATATATATATATATATATACAGGTAGTCCCCGACTTACGAGCGCTCTGACCTACGAGGTTCCGGACTTACGAGCTGGCGAATTTTTGGAAAAAACGCAAAAAATACAGAGTTTTTCTGTGTTTTTTCACCACAGTTCGTTAGCTAAACATGTGGACACACGTTTCCGATCATTTTTATGCACTCGTAAGCAGTTTTTCGATGAAAAACGAGTGTTTGTAGTCGCGCTAGCAAAACCGTTCCAACTTACGAGCGAAATTCCGGACTTACGAGACACGTGGCGGCCGTTCCAAGTTACGAATTTTCGCTTTACGAGCGCCTCGGAGGAACGGAACTCGCTCGTAAGTCGGGGACTACCTGTATATATATATATATATATATATATATATATATATATATATATATATATATATACATATATATATATATATATATATATATATATATAAATAAATATATACACAATATAATACAAATTATCCCTCGAAAATGCAACAAAATGTAAACAAATATTGTATTTTTATGGGGATTAGTATAGGTGAGGAAAATAAAACTTTTGTTATGTTACATTTATTCATTTTAGTTTTACACATCCATTTTCAAGAGGGAATCATATTTTGGACAAATAACAGTTTAAGAATAAAATGTATCAATACACAAGTATATTTGTTTTGAAACAGACATTTTAGGAGTTGCCTCAGCACCATGAAAGTTGCCACAAATGCTAATAAAGGAAACTTAAACTGCACTTTCAAAATAAAGTTCACTAAATTGTTTCTAATCCAGTAAATGATTTGACTTGCAGATCACATTTGGTTTGCAGTGTTAGCCATTTCATGATAAGTGATTGTAAAGTGACCTTGTGAAGCTGCACAAAGCGAAAAGGGTTAACTCAAACCAGCGTCTAACTTGGCTCTTGGCGTGGGGAAAGAAAATAGCTGTAAAGTTATGCAGAAGTTATTCTCCATCCTTTGGGCCGTCCCTAATCCGCCAAAAACCTCATTCATTCACCAGAGAACTGTGCCTCCTTTCTTGTCCCTCCTTCTCTATACAGCATAAAGTCAGACTGCATTTAATGCTTATGTCGGGATGGGAGAGAGGCTTTCTTCTTCCCCCTTTTCTCCAGAATATTGCCCTTTTCGTCGTGTGAGTCTCCCAACCCGCAGGGACCCCCATATTCTTCCCTCCGCGTCTGACTCGCATCACAAACTAACCCCTATTTTTCACCACTTTGCTGGGAATCGGAGGGAGTGATAATAGAGATTTCACTTTCATTTTTTACGCTTGACTTAGTTATTGTTGCGTTTCTCCTCTCCCGTGATTCTCCTCTTTTCCAGGGATTAGCCCTGACTTCGCCTGGCTACACTGGCCGCCGAAGTGCCCCTGAGCCCCGGGATGACAATTGAACCAGATCAAGGCGGGCCTTTTCTGTGCCCTTTGAAAGGAGCAGAGCTGAGTTGGGTTCAAATGGAGGAGATTTAATTGAAGTAAGGGAGGCTATATTCAATGCATACCCGCCCTTTTTTTTTTTTTTTTTCAAGAATTAAGGGGATAGTATGGTCATTTTTGAAGCAATAATCTCGTAAATATTTATCAGTAGTTAGTATCTTATCAGAATGAGTGAAAAAGACGGAAGCCTTCATCCAGGCAAGACTAGTCAAATACGGGTTTATTGTCAGTTAATCACACCTTCTCTTTTTCTCCGTTCTCAGTCAGTGAGGTAAATAAACTGTTAAAAGATCTTGATCCTAAAAAATCTGCAGGTCCAGATGAACTTCCACCTTATTTCTCAAGGCTGGCTGCTCATATCATTTCAGCCCCTGTGACTCACATCTTTAATCTGTCCATAAGCCAAAACACCATTCCAGATGCTTGGAAAACAGCCTTTGTTCTTCTTTTGCTGAAGGGAGGTGACCCCACCTCACTGAACAACTATCGACCGATCTCTAAACTCTGCATTTTAGCCAAGGTTCTAGAAAAACTGAAAAACTACATCCATCCATCCATTTTCGTCCGCTTCTCCGGGGTCGGGTCGCGGGGGTAGCAGCCTAAGTAGGGAGGCCCAGACTTCCCTCTCTCCAGCCACTTGAAGCAGCTCCTCTGGGGGAATCCCAAGGCGTTCCCAGGCCAGCCGAGAAACATAGTCCCTCCAGCGTGTCCTGGGTCTTCCTCTGGGTCTCCTCCCGGTGGGACATGCCCGGAACACCTCACCAGGGAGGCGTCCAGGAGGCATCCTAACCAGATGCCCGAGCCACCTCAACTGGCTCCTCTCGATGTGGAGAAGCAGCGGCTCTACTCCGAGTCCCTCCCGGATGACTGAGCTTCTCACCCTATCTCTAAGGGAGAGTCCAGACACCCTGCGGAGAAAACTCATTTCAGCCGCTTGTATCCGAGATCTCGTTCTTTCGGTCACAACCCAAAGCTCATGACCATAGATGAGGGTGGGAACGTAGATCGATCGGTAAATTGAGAGCTTTGCCTTTCGACTCAGCTCTCTCTTCACCACGACAGACCGGTACAGCGCCCGCTTCACTGCGGATGCTGCACCTATCCGCCTATCGATCTCACGCTCCAGTTTTCCCTCATTCGTGAACAAGACCCCGAGATACTTAAACTCCTCCACTTGGGGCAGGACCTCTCCCCGACCCGGAGAGGGCATGCTACCCTTTTCCGGCTCAAGACCATGGCCTCGGATTTGGAGGAACTGATCCTCATCCCGGCCGCATCACACTCGGCTGCAAACCGCTCCAGCGAAAGCTGTAGATCACGATCTGATGAAGCCAATAGGACCACATCATCTGCAAAAAACAGAGAAGCGATTCTAAGGCCACCAAAACGGATCCTCTCAACACCTTGGCTGCGCCTAGAAATTCTGTCCATAAAAGTTATGAACAGAATCGGTGACAAAGGGCAACCTTGGCGGAGTCCAACTCTCACTGGAAACGAGCCTGACTTACTGCCGGCAATGCGGACCAAGCTCTGACACCGGTCGTACAGGGACCTAACAGCCCATATCAATGGGCCTGGTACCCCATACTCCCGGAGTACCCCCCACAGAACCCCCCGAGGGACGCGGTCGAATGCCTTTTCCAAGTCCACAAAGCACATGTAAACTGGTTGGGCAAACTCCCACGCACCCTCCAGGACCCTGCTGAGGGTGTAGAGCTGGTCCAGTGTTCCACGACCAGCACGAAAACCACATTGCTCCTCCTGAATCCGAGGTTCGACTATCCGACGGACCCTCCTCTCCAGAACCCCTGAATAGACCTTACCAGGGAGGCTTAAGAGTGTGATCCCCTATAGTTGGAACACACCCTACGGTCCCCCTTTTTGAATAGGGGAACCACCACCCCAGTCTGCCAATCCAAGGGAACTGCCCCCGATGTCCACGCAATATTGCAGAGTCGCGTAAGCCAACACAACCCCACAACATCCAGAGCCCTAAGGAACTCAGGGCGAATCTCATCCACCCCCGGAGCCCTGCCACCGCAGAGCTTTTTAACCACCTCGGTGACCTCAGCACCAGAGATTGGAGAGCCCGACCCAAAGTCCCCAGGCTCCGCTTCCTCAGTGGAAGACGTGCCAGTAGGATTGAGGAGGTCTTCGAAGTATTCCGCCCACCGACTCACAACATCCCGAGTTGAGGTCAACAGCACGCCATCCCCACCATAAATGGTGTTGGTCGCGTACCGCTTTCCCCCCCTGAGACGCCGGATGGTGGACCAGAATCGCCTCGAAGCCGTACGGAAGTCATTCTCCATGGCCTCTCCGAACTCCTCCCACGCCCGAGTTTTTGCCTCAGCAACCACCCGAGCCGCATGCCGCTTGGACTGTCGGTACCTATCTGCTGCTTCCGGGGTCCCACAGGCCAAAAAGGCCCAATAGGACTCCTTCTTCAGCCTGACAGCATCCCTCACCGCCGGTGTCCACCACCGGGTTCGAGGGTTGCCACCACGACAGGCACCAACAACCTTGCGGCCACAACTCTGATAAGCTGCCTCGACAATAGAGGCGCGGAACATGGCCCACTCGGACTCAATGTCCCCCGCCTCCCTCGGAACGTGTTCAAAGCTCTCCCGGAGGTGGGAGTTAAAGCTCCGTCTTACGGGAGACTCTGCCAGACGTTCCCAGCAGACCCTCACAATACGTTTGGGTCTGCCAGGTCTGACCGGCATCCTCCCCCACCATCGGAGCCAACTCACCACCAGGTAGTGGTCAGTGGACAGCTCCGCCCCTCTCTTCACCCGAGTGTCCAGGACATGCGGCCGCAGATCAGATGAGACGACAACAAAGTCGATCATCGAACTGCGACCTAGGGTGTCCTGGTGCCAAGAGCACATATGTACACCCTTATGCCTGAACATGGTGTTCGTTATGGACAATCCATGACGAGCACAGAAGTCCAATAACAGAACACCACTCGGGTTCAGATCAGGGGGGCCGTTCCTCCCAACCACACCCCTCCAGGTCTCACTGTCATTGCCCACGTGAGCGTTGAAGTCCCCCAGTAGAACAAGGGAGTCCCCAGGAGGTGCACTCTCCAATACCCCCTCCAAGGACTCCAAAAAGGGTGGGTAATCTGCGCTGCCGTTTGGCGCATAGGCACAAACAACAGTCAGAGCCCGTCCCCCCACACGTAGGCGAAGGGAGGCTACCCTCTCGTTCACCGGGGTAAACCCCAACGTACAGGCACCAACATACTTGTTGCCCCCCAAACTGATAAAATCTCAGATCAAAAATTATCTGGACTCGTTTAACATCTTACCTCTCCATCAATCTGGTTTCAGGAAAAAACACAGCACAACGACTGCTTCTCTGAAGGTTCTGAATGATGTTGTTGAAGCATTGGATGCTAAGGATTATTGTGCTGCTCTTTTCCTAGACCTGTCTAAAGCTTTTGACACTGTGGATCATAACATCTTGTGTCATAAGCTCTCAGAAATTGGTCTCTCTGATCACACCATCGGTTGGTTTTCTAACTATCTTTCCGATCGTAGGCAAGGTGTTCAACATAACAGTACTTCTTCCAGTTATTTAACAGTTAAAAATGGTGTACCACAAGGCTCAGTCTTAGGACCAACCCTCTTTACAATCTACATAGCTAATGTAGGTCAGAGCATCCCTGATGCATCCTTACATTTCTATGCTGATGACACAGTTGTTTACTGCCGAGCTAAAACAGTTGCTAAGGCTTTCCAGTTTCTGCAATCCACTTTTGACATCATTCAGTCAGATTTGTTCCATCTCAAACTTGTACTAAATGCTGATAAAACAAAAGGTGTTTTTTTCAAGTAGGAAGTCGGTCCCAGCAGATCTTCCTCTGATTTTATCCTCAAACGGTGTCCCAATTGAGTTTGTTGATTCCTATAAATATTTGGGTATCCTGGTCGATTCACATCTCTCTTTTAAACTCCACGTGGAAAACCTAGTAAAGAAACTGAAAGTTAAACTGGGTTTCTTTTTCAGAAACAGATCATGTCTAACACTGAATGCTAGGAAACGCCTTGTATCTGTGACTTTCCTTCCCTCCATTGATTACGGTGACATTCTCTACATGAATGCTCCTACAAGCACCCTGCGGATGTTGGATGTTGTCTATCATGGTGCACTAAGATTCATAACTGGCTGTGATTATCATACCCACCACTGCACCCTGTATTCACTGGTTAACTGGACATCATTAACCTCACGCAGACTCTTCCACTGGTACATTTTCATCTTTAAATCACTTCTTGGTCTGCTGCCCTCATACATCTCCTCCTACATGTCTTTGCGTGAGTGCAGCTACAGTGTGCGCTCTCAGGACATGATTACCTGCAGTGTTCCATCAGTGAGGACTGAACTTGGAAAAAGGGCCTTCTCCTATGCTCCTGCTTCCTGAAATATCTTACAAAAAGATCTGAAGCTCTCGGCCTTGACTTCTCTAAATGGTTTTAAGAATCTGTCGGATACAAAGACTTAGATTAGATAATTTTGAATACGGTAATAAATCAGGGAGCTTTTTAGCTAATCAACTTAAATTAAACAAAGAAAAAACATATATATATGGTATTAAAGATAAAGATGGAAATATAATTCATGATGAGGGAAAAGTAAACAATGTTTTTAAAGACAAGAAAGACAAGAAACGTTTCTACTAAAAAGAAACTGTCCAGATGAACTGATTGAGAATGAGCGGATTTGATACCTGGACTATTGAGAATGAACTTTCTTGTCTTGAACCACTTTGGACATGTCTGCCTGCCTGGGAGGAGTCGACGAGGGACAAGCCCCCAGAAACCATCTTGGCTACAGCAAACTGGTTGGTCCACTTAAGTTGTTTACTTGGTGGGGTAGCTTCAGTTTGCTTTGGACTACTCTGACTGACGAAGCCCTCTGGAGTGAGGGTGAAACGTTTCTACTAAAAAGAAACTGTCCAGATGAACTGATTGAGAATGAGCGGATTTGATACCTGGACTATTGAGAATTAACTTTCTTGTCTTGAACCACTTTGGACATGTCTGCCTGCCTGGGAGGAGTCGACGAGGGACAAGCCCCCAGAAACCATCTTGGCTACAGCAAACTGGTTGGTCCACTTAAGTTGTTTACTTGGTGGGGTAGCTTCAGTTTGCTTTGGACTACTCTGACTGACGAAGCCCTCTGGAGTGAGGGTGAAACGTTTCTACTAAAAAGAAACTGTCCAGATGAACTGATTGAGAATGAGCGGGAATGTTTTTAAAGATTTCTATAAAACTCTATACACTCCACAAATAAATCCATCTAATGAGGATATTAATGAATTCTTAGAGAAAGTAACACTCCCAAAACTAGATATTAGTCAATCATCAAAACTAGACTCACCATTAACTTCAGATGAGCTCCATGAAGCAATTAAAAGCATGCCTAATAAGAAATCGCCAGGTCCTGATGGATATCCAGTAGAATACTATAAAAAGTTCTGGGATATACTGGAACCGATATTTTATAGAGTGCTACTTGAGTCAGAAGAAAATGGCAGGCTACCAACACATATGAATTCAGCCAACATTAGTCTCTTATTAAAACCAGGCAAAGACCCAGTATTACCTACCAGTTACCGCCCAATCTCTCTTATTAATGTAGATGTTAAAATAATTTGTAAAGTCTTATCTAAAAGACTAGAGAAGATAACTCCTGTTATTATACATCCAGACCAAACCGGATTCATAAAAGGAAGACACTCAGACACAAATACACGAAGATTATATAATGTAATAGAGTATTCGTATTTTAAAAATATTGAAACAGCTATTTTTTCTTTAGATGCTGAAAAAGCATTCGATAGAGTAAATTGGAATTTCTTATTTGCTACCTTAAATAAATTTGGATTTGGGGATTACTTCATTAACTGGTTAAAAATATTATATAGTTCACCAACAGCGTGTGTCAGGACAAATAATCAATTATCTTCAAGCTTCTGTTTACAGAGGGGCACCAGGCAAGGTTGTCCACTTTCACCAGCATTATTTGCTATTTTTATTGAACCGTTAGCAGCAGCAATAAGGCAAAGTGTTGATATTAAAGGCATAAAGGGTAGAAACATAGAACATAAAATGAGTCTTTATGCTGACGATGTTTTGCTTTTTCTTGAGAACTCAGGAAACTCAATATCCAATGTTATCAAGTTAATAAACTCATTTTCAAAAGTTTCTGATTATTCTATAAACTGGACAAAATCTACAGTGCTTCCGATAAATTGTGTGTTTAATAATTCTCTTAATGAAAGACTACAATCAGGTAATATTAAATATTTAGGTGTTAATATCTCTCCTAAATTGGAGGATTTAATAAAATTAAATCATATCCCACTATTAAAGAAAATTGAAGACGATCTTACTAGATGGAGATCTCTACCCATATCACTTATGGGAAGAGTTGCCTCAGTAAAAATGATGGTGCTGCCGAGAATAAATTATTTATTCTCAATGATTCCAAATAAACCTTCAAATGAATGGTTTAAGTCCCTGGACTCTTCTATATCTAAATTCCTTTGGAACAATAAAACTCCGCGTATTAGTTTAAAAACATTACAAAAATCTAAAGATACCGGAGGATTAGAACTTCCAAACTTTTATTACTACTATTTAGCAAACAGATTACAATATATATCAAAGTGGTTAAAACCGAATGCACTAGATGAAACTTGGATAGATATAGAACAAACTTTATGTAATAATATTAGGATTTCAGATCTACCATTTATCAGTACAGATTTAAAAAGACATGTCTGCTTTAAGAGCATCAATATTAGCTCATCTCTGACAGCATGGTGGGAGTATCTGAAAATGACAAAGTCTTCACTACTCCCATGTAGACATACACCTCTCTGGAACAATCCTGACATTCAACAAGAAAATAATATGTTAAATTTCCCAGGTTGGAGAATGAAAGGTATTGAATGTCTGGAACACATATTTGAGGGTATAGACTTTATTCCATTTAATAAATTAATAATACAATATGACATTGATAATAAATATTTCCTACAATACCAACAAATTAAGTCAATTGTAAAAAAGAAATTTAAGCTTAATAAAACATTGTTGGAAACACCAACATGTGTGTTAGAGTTTATTAATTTTCAACCACCCAAATTATTATCTAAAATATACAAAAAATTGTCTAGGATCGATGACTCGATAGCACTACCTGTTGAAAAATGGGAGTCAGATTTATCAATCAACTTTGAACAAAAAATTTGGTCTCAAGTATGTTCAAATACTTTTAAATTGACTAGAATCTCCAATTTACAATTAATACAATATAAGGTTCTCTATAGAGTACATTATACAGGGCAGCGAATGTTTAAGATGGGCTTTATACCATCTAACAAGTGCTCACAGTGCATAAGTAATACACCTGATGATTATATTCACGCGCTCTGGTTCTGTCCACCCGTTCAGAGGTTCTGGGTACAGGTATGTGAAGACTTGTCTAAATGTTTGAAAATTAATATCCCACTCTCTCCATCTGTTTGCTTATTGGGTATCTTTGAAGATGTTATACTAGAAAAAAATACATCCTATATGCTTTTCACTGCCTTATGCATCGCAAAGAAAACCATACTCGTAAATTGGAAAAATAAAAATAATCTTAGCATTAATCAGTATAAAAATCTTCTGTTAGATCATATTAGTCTTGAAACAGCATCTGCCGACACATTGGATCAACCTATTTGGCATTCTTTGATCGGCTCCGTTACGTAGTGAGGGTGGGGGGTCTGGGATGTGGCCTTGTGGGGCATTGGGACTGGAGGGGGGGGAGGTTGGGGTTTGGGGCGCCGGGGGGTTAGGGCTGCTTGGGCGGGGAGGACCTTGTCTTCGACCTGGGGAGGACCGGGGGGGTTCTGGGGGATATCTACTGGGGGCGGCATGCGGGCCCTCGGGTGGTCGGTGGCGGCGGTCATGGGTCGCCGGTCGGTGACCCGGCTGTGCTGGGGTGGTTTCGGGGTGGGTGCCGGGGGCTTGGGACTCTGGGGGCGTGTCGTCCCCGGGCTTGGGCCTGGTGGGGGTCGGGGGTCTTGGGCTCTGGCGGGCGGGTCGCCGGGCTATGGGCTGGCTGGCGCTCTGGTGCCCGGCTCTGGCCGGGGGCTCTCGGCTCGCTGGTGGGTTGGGGTTCATATGCTGGGGGGTGGGTGTCTGGGGGCGTGACTGGTGGCCAATGGGAGGGAGCGGGCAAACCCAGCCTGGGTGTCTAATGTGTTATGTGTTCTGAAAGTTGTTAATATGAAGGGTGGGTATAGTATTTCTTCTGGGGTGGGGATTAAGTGGATGTCCTGGATGATGGTCTTGGACTATACTTGGCCGGTGTGCGGGCCCCGGTTGGGGCCTGTTCTTGGTGCTTCCTGGCTCTGTCGACGGTTGGGCGGGCGCTCTTGGCCGTGTCGTCCATGTGGGATTTTGTGTCCTCTTGGACGGCGGGCTGACTGCGGTTCGCAGGGGTCGTGGCGGCCCTGGCGGGTGTGGGCTGTTGGTTCTGCTGTTGGCGGCCCTCGGGGCCGTGTCCCTCTCTGGTCTTGGCTCAATGTCCTGGCGGTCGGAGAGGTGTTTCCTTTACCTCGCTCCTTGGGTGGACCTTGGCGAGCTGGGGGGTAAGCAGGGTCAGCGGGGGAGCTGACTCGCTGTGGGAGCACTGTTCCTGCAGTTATTTTTCTCCCCATCCCTCAACACGCACCTCCGCCCTCTTCATCTTAAATTAATACATGTAGGGAATTTGGGTCTCGGGTGTGCTGCAATGGTTTTACATCTCTGTTGTTAAGAGCACCTGGGACTCAATTTTATATACACTTTAGACATTCATTCATAAACATCTTCATAAAAGTCACATATAGGGAATGGAGTGAGCACTATGGCTATGGGTGGCGGGATGACATCAATCTCGCCCCCATGCCTATGCTCACTCAACATTATGCATCTAGACAATTAGGGCCTGGGTTAGAGTTGGAGTGGAGGGGAAACTGGTATAATGCTAGCCTTTGCTCCTTCTCTTTCCCTTTTAAATACACTTTACAACAACACTCACCAACAGTACATTTGGGGACGGGGGTGTGTGTGTCGGGGTCTTGATTTGTTAATTTCAATTTTATTTATTTATGTATTTATTTATATATTATTTATTTATTTTTCTCTTACCCCCCTGGTTGCCTTGCGGACATTCTGGGGGTGGGCCGTCAGGGGTTGTGCTGGGGTGTGGGGGGGTTCGGGGCCTGCGGGTTCGCCGTGGGCGGGGCTGGCAGTGCGCTCCCTCTGGGGCTGCTTGGACTCGGGTGTCCTGTCCTGTCCTGTCGGCAGGGCGCGGGGTGTGCCGGATCTTGGACGTCTGCTGCTCTCCACCCCAGAATGAATGGGTCTACCTCCTGGGTTTGGATGTGGGCTGCCCCATGTAGGGAGCAGGTACATGTCTTGGACCTAGGGGGTATAGAGTGTGCATCGGGATTATGAATGGAGCGTGTCGTTATTGTTTGTCTTTCTGTGACTGAGGGTGAGGATGAGGGTGGGTCTGAATGAGTGTGTCTGTGTATGAATGTTTAAGTGTCAGGCTGGGACTTGGACTGCCCCCTCTCTGATACTTCTGAGGCTACCCAGTGTCGCGCTCCTGCCACGTGGCCCCCTGGTGGGTGTTCCTCTGCCTACGGGCGTGCTTGGGGCCCTCACTATCTGGGGCTGGGCGCTTGGGCGTTTGTCAGCTCGGCCTGGTGGCTGCCTGGTGGGGCTCGGGTCCTCTGGTCCTGTCAGGTCTGGACCTGAGGGATGGGCGTCCCCGGTGCCCGAGCCTCGGTGACCGGCCCTGGGGCTACGTCGGTGCAGCGGGCTCCGGCGGGGGCCTGTGTATTGTCGCTGTTGACCCCGGGGGGTCATTGTGTGTGGTCCCTGGTGGGGTTCGTCCGGTTCTTCCACTTGGTCGGATCTGGGGAGTGGACGAGTGGCTCGTCCTGTTCGGGTGGTCCTGGGGACTCTGGGCTCGGGGTCCTTCCTGGGGTCTTGGGCTTTGATCGCCCCTTCGTCTGTCTCGGGCTTTGGGGGGACGGGTCTCTGATGCTTCACAGTCGCTACTAAATGTTCTATTGGAGGAACCTTATTCACTTATGCATGCTCACAACCACACACAAATGGATACAGGGATGTATAGTAGATGTATGTAGATGGGTATATAAATGAATATAAATATATATGTATGTATATTGTATATATATTTGTAGGTATGGGTATGTGTATTTATAGAAATCTATTGCAAGGTCATGAATATTATCAGTCTTTATGCTTGTATGTTTCGTTGTTGTGTTCTGTCATGTGCTTTGCAGGATTGTGGACGGAGGTTTGGTGTGTTTGCCTTGTGCTCTTTCTGTGGACAATTGTTGTTTTGTTGTCTCACTTTCTCTTTTCTTTCTTTCTCTCTATAAAAAAAAAATACATATTGGAGTGAGAGGATGGCTATAAGGTGTGAAGGGAGGCCATCTATAAATGGAAAAAAAAAAAATATATATATATATATTTTTTACATATTTCTTCACTCTGTCACTAGATTGATGTTAGAGAGGTAATCTGAAAAAAACTAAAAAAAATATTGTCCTCCTTGCTTCTCCAGGTGGTAAATAAGCATTTCTAAAAAGAAAAAGTGACCCGCCATTTTCCAGCCAATAAAAACAAAGTTTGTAACCAGCCAATAAAAACCGAGCTTGAATTTGAATTTCAACAGACCACAAGGGGGCAGAGCCATATATGGCTCTGAGGGGGAGGGATCAGAATGCTTTGCTTGTTGAAATTTTTTCTAAGTGCTGATGTTCTACAGAAACTGCAGACTTCACCTTTAACGGTGGGTCACTGTGGCTTTTTAGAAATGCTTTTAGAGAAGCAAGGGGACAATAGTTTTTTTCAGAGATTACTTGTCTAAAATCAGTATGTCAGGAGGTAGTGACAGAGTGAAAAAATATGTTAAAAATATATACGACTTAACTGGCAGAGTAAAATTCTACAACTTAAGCGGAATATTGATTTCTGGAAAACTCTCCCACTATCCATGGCGGGCAGGATCAACGCCATTAAAATGGTGGTGTTACCGCGATTTCTTCATTTATTTCAGTCGGTGCCAAGTTTTATAGGAACATCCTACTTCAAACAATTAGACTCTATTATTATACCATTTATTTGGAGCTATAAAAAGGTCAGAATCTCCAAAATACACTTATGTAAACCAGGAGCGGAGGGTGGATTCTCCCTACCAGATTTCAAGCAATATTACTGGGCTTGCCATTTATCCATCCTAGCCTGGTGGAGGAAGGGCCCACTCTCACCTGATAGGTCCTGTCCAGCCTGGTTATCTTTAGAACGTCTGCAAGTTATCTCTGACAGCCCTCCTCAATAACCCTGTTAAAGTCAACAAAACACTCTATACTAACAATTTTGTCATTGGCAATACTATCAGAATATGGAAACAGATACAAAAATTTATAAAAGCTCCAGTGGTTTATTTTGACACTCCTATCTGTGAAAATCACTCCTTTGCACCTGGTTTAAGCGACGCCGACTTCCGGATATGGAAAATGAGAGGCGTTGATGTGATAGGTGACCTATATATTAGTGGAACTTTTGCATCTTTTGCACAGTTATGCTCTGAATATAATCTTCCCCCTTCAAGTTTTTTCCGCTATTTGCAGGTTCGGGATTATGTTAGGAAAAATGTAGCAGACTTTGGGAATTTAAAGAAACATGAAATTCTGGAGGAAATAATTAAATTTGAGCCTACCAACCAAGGGGCAGTGTCATGACTGCTGCACCTCCAGCCATGACTCCGTAAAACTTATTAAGTTTGCGGACGACACCACCCTCATCGGGCTCATCTCGGATGATGATGAGTCTGCGTACAGGAGAGAGGTGGGCCGGCTGGTGACCTGGTGCAGCAACAACAACCTGGAGCTCAACGCCCAGAAGACAGTGGAGATGATTGTGGACTTCAGGAAAGACAGAGCCCCTCTGCCCCCCATCACCTTTAACAACACCCCCATCATCATTGGGGACTGCTACCGGTTCCTCGGCACCACCATCACCCAGGACCTCAAGTGGGAGCCAACCATCAGCTCCCTCATCAAAAAGGCTCAGCAGAGGATGTACTTCCTGCGACAGCTGAGGAAGGCCAAGCTGCCGGCCAAGCTGATGGTGCAGTTCTACACGGCCATCATCGAGTCCATTCTCAGCGCGTCCATCACAGTGTGGTACGCCGGGGCCACTGTCAGGGACAGACACAGACTGCAGCGCATTGTGCGCTCTGCTGAGAAGGTAATCGGCTGTAGTCTCCCATCTCTCCATGACCTGTACGTCTCCAGGACTGTGAGGCGAGCAGGTCGGATCACAGCTGACCCTTCTCACCCTGCATACGGTCTGTTCGAACCACTCCCCTCAGGCAGGAGGCTTCGGTCAATTGGGACCAGAACCTCCCGCCATAAAAACAGTTTCTTCCCCTCTGCTGTCAGACTCTTGAACACTCATAACCATGCTACCTCATAACTTGCCTTGGTCGCTGTATTTGTATTTGTTCTTTGTATTTTGATTGGGAATCACTGTATCACTGTATTTTGATTGCACCACTCTAATTGCGCTGTTTCTTAGTAGTTTTTGTTCACTGAATATTGTATTGATTGTATTGATGTTTTATGGTTTATGTTTTTTGTGTCTTATGTTTTTATATTTTATGCA
>JBBPBX010004973.1:0-32409 GCA_038048925.1 Garcialebias charrua
GACGTCAGTCGACGTCGTTCAAAACTCCGCCTTCTGTTCTCTGATTGCTCAGGAACACTTCTGATATAACGTCAGCTAAGAAATATATTTTTTCTCAGCAAAGAAATAATAGTTTTTACCTTGTTTTCATGAAAATTCCTTCGTGGCGGCAGCCATTTTAACTGACGACGTCAGTCGACGTCGTTCAAAACTCCGCCTTCTGTTCTCTGATTGGTCCGGTCAAAAATCGACCGGAGAAATCGTTGTCTATGGGAGAAATGCCAGACCCTAGTACAAAGCGAAGTGAAGGACAAGGGTCTGGTTTTAACCAGGCTATGTGTACGACAGTATATAGTTGAATCATCTGCATAAAAATACATCGATTTGTAAGTGAGTGTGACTCAGATAATTAATATAGTGGTAAATAGTAAAAAAAATTGTTGGCCCTAAAATTGACTCTTGTGGGACCCCTTTGGATAATTCCAGGAAATTTGATGACTAAGAACCAAACTGCGCACACTGTCTACATTTTGTTAAATAATCCAAAAAACTAACCCATGGTGTGGTAGGTAAGTCCTGTGTCCAAAACCTCTGACACAAATTCCCATGGTTTTATTGAAGTTTTTCATGAACTAATTTGCTGACAGACAAATGAGCATAGTCATTCACAGTCACAGATAAAAACATTATTGCCTGCCATTCATAGGTGAAAGAGGAAGCAGTTAGTGCCTCTGCAAGACGACTGGACATTATATTTCATGGGATGGAGTTTTCTCAGAACTCCATCAGAAGTCTGCTCATTGTTGTTATTGTCATCCTTTGTCTGCCCACTTTGGTCAGAATTGTAATTCAGAGCCCAGCACATTAATGAAACCTATCTCTGTTTCATGCAGCTCATTTGTCTTCCTGTCAGTTCAGTCGTTGTGTCCTGCCCACACATCTGTCCACATTGCTGAGGGGGCTCAACCGTTTTGCTCAGGAGCCGCCAGATGAGTCTGAGATGGCTCCACACAGGAGCTGCTCAAAAGCTGTAATGATGTCCCTGAACAATGTTCCATCCATCCATTTTCGTCCGCTTATCCGGGGTCGGGTCGCGGGGGTAGCAGCCTAAGTAGGGAGGCCCAGACTTCCCTCTCCCCAGCCACTTGGAGCAGCTCCTCTGGGGGAATCCCAAGGCGTTCCCAGGCCAGCCGAGAAACATAGTCCCTCCAGCGTGTCCTGGGTCTTCCTCTGGGTCTCCTCCCGGTGGGACATGCCCGGAACACCTCACCAGGGAGGCGTCCAGGAGGCATCCTAACCAGATGCCCGAGCCACCTCAACTGGCTCCTCTCAATGTGGAGAAGCAGCGGCTCTACTCCGAGTCCCTCCCGGATGACTGAGCTTCTCACCCTATCTCTAAGGGAGAGTCCAGACACCCTGCGGAGAAAACTCATTTCAGCCGCTTGTATCCGAGATCTCGTTCTTTCGGTCACAACCCAAAGCTCATGACCATAGATGAGGGTAGGAACGTAGATCGATCGGTAAATTGAGAGCTTTGCCTTTCGACTCAGCTCTCTCTTCACCACGACAGACTTCACTGCGGATGCTGCACCTATCCGCCTATCGATCTCACGCTCCAGTTTTCCCTCATTCGTGAACAAGACCCCGAGATACTTAAACTCCTCCACTTGGGGCAGGACCTCCTCCCCGACCCGGAGAGGGCATGCTACCCTTTTCCGGCTCAAGACCATGGCCTCGGATTTGGAGGAACTGATCCTCATCCCGGCCGCATCACACTCGGCTGCAAACCGCTCCAGCGAAAGCTGTAGATCACGATCTGATGAAGCCAATAGGACCACATCATCTGCAAAAAACAGAGAAGCGATTCTAAGGCCACCAAAACGGATCCTCTCAACACCTTGGCTGCGCCTAGAAATTCTGTCCATAAAAGTTATGAACAGAATCGGTGACAAAGGGCAACCTTGGCGGAGTCCAACTCTCACTGGAAACGAGCCTGACTTACTGCCGGCAATGCGGACCAAGCTCTGACACCGGTCGTACAGGGACCTAACAGCCCATATCAATGGGCCTGGTACCCCATACTCCCGGAGTACCCCCCACAGAACCCCCCGAGAGACGCGGTCGAATGCCTTTTCCAAGTCTACAAAACACATGTGTTAACCTTTCCTGCTCAGTCTTTCATCCGTGGTCAAAAGACACAGGGGAGATCTTCCTCCAGGGCTGAAGTCTCTGCTTCAGGGTTAACTCCCTCACTTGCCTTGCACATAAACCACACGGTGGCTGCAGGTTAATCCTCTTGTTTTTAATAATAATTCTAGCCAACAGGTGCACAAACAGACTTTCTTACAGCCGCGTTTTACTTTGCCGTTAACTTTTCTCCACACACCGTCACGTCTTGCTCCTCTCAACACGTGCAGAACATGAGCACGTAGCGCCCTCTTCTGGCCGGCGGACGGCCGACACACATCTCACCCTCCCACACACACACACCACTCACTGAGCCATTCATCACATGCAGTGGAGGCACTTTCTGCAACACTACCCCCACTCTGGATGGCAATTAAACAATAATTCCAATCCAGTCTCACAATGCATAAAACTGATACACAATCCCTATAGCTAATAAGAGATAACTGTGTCAATCATAATTACATGTAGAGGAGGTATAGCATCAAACCACATGTCCCAGTGATATAATTAGCTCATTTTAAGGTGTGTCAACTTGTGCAAAAAGTAAACTTTACATGCCATAGGGGAGGAAAGAAATTACTCAGCGGCATCTATGACGACCAGGCAGGAAACTAACTGAAATCTATCAGGTACAAAAACATACAGAAAAACACGGTCTTTAGATAAACCATTTGCTCTTCAGCCAAATTGACTTAGCAGTTTGAACAACTGAACAGTAATAAAGAAAACAGGCACTTGTGGCTTTGATGAACAGTTTTAGAGAACTTCGCAGGACACCTGAACAGCTGGAACCTTAAACTGAGTCCATTCTACTTGGAACTACCCATGTACCGTACCAGTCCGGTGCTCTGCGCCGACGCCTAGATCGTCGAACTGGTGGGCCCAAAGGAGGTGAATATCCCACCGCACCCCCACCATCCTCATGATTGACATGGGAAGGGGAGGATGGAACAAACACACCCGGATGGGAATCCGCTGCAGTTGAAGTAGGCAGCAGGGAACAACCAACGCCCCTGCTGGTTTCATCAGAGAACAAACCCTGCAGGTCCAGGTCACAGTCCGCCGAGTCCTCCTCCAAGGTTGGTGGTGGAACCTCGGTAGGTTCCCAGTGTTGACTCTGATCCAGGACCCATGTGTTGTCCAGGGGCTCCCGGCTGCGGTAGTGCTTTAGCTGGTCATGGTGGACGACTTTCACCTTGGACCTTGGGTTCTTTTGTATCCGATAAACTAGGTCATCCAGTTGGCCTAGGATGAAGAATGGTCCTTCATATGAGGGAAGGAACTTTTTGACTTTGTTCTTGACATGACGTGTCCCTTTAATGAGATACCACACAGGGTCTCCGACTTTATACTGTGTGTGGCAGCAGTTCTTGTCATACTGTCTCTTTGCACGTGTGACCGAGTCCCCCAGTGCTTCTCTAGCGATTTGGTGAGCCAGCTCCAACCGTTCCCTCATCTGTTGCACATACTCTGGAGCAGTGGGTTGGTTTTCTGGATCAGGAGGCAAACCTGCGACAAGGTCCACTGGTTCACTTACTTCTCGGCCCCACATCATAAAGTTTGGAGAGAAACCGGTAGCACTATGCTTGGTTGCCCTGTATGCCATAACAGCATAAGGAATCATCAGGTCCCAATCCCAATGACAGTGTTCTGCTGTAGTAGCCAGGATCTTTTGGAGGGTGGCGTTGAAACGCTCGACCTGACCGTCCGACTGCGGCCTGAATGGTGTTGTGTGAGTCTTGTCTATCCCAAACAAACTACACATCCCTTGGAACACCTCAGACTCGAAATTGCGTCCCTGGTCACTGTGTAGCGCTTGAGGGATTCCATAGCGGCACACCCACTCACTAGCAACTATACCAGCAACAGTTACAGCTCGCTCATTTGGAATAGGAAATGCTTCAGTCCACTTTGTGAAATAGTCTTGTATCACAAGCACATAGCGGTTTCCACGTTCAGTCTCGTTCAGTGGCCCCATAATATCCAGTGCAATACGCTCCATAGGAGCTCCTACCTGGACTGTTCCCATAGGAGCTTGTGGTGTCTTCTGCGGTCGAGCCCTGGATGCACAGCTGATACAGGTTTTACACCAGAGGGCAACATCCTCCCTCATGTGGTACCAGTAGTATCGGGTCCTTAATCTGTTCAGGGTCCGCTCTACACCAAAATGTCCACCCACTGGCCCTTCGTGCATCTGCCTCAACACGTCAAGTTGTAGTTTACGTGGCAGTACAATTTGTGGGTAGAATTGGGTGTCATCGAGGCAATAGAATCGACGGACTAGAACTCCATCTCTGAAGTAGAGTCGTTTCCATTGAGTCCAGTATGTCTTAGTGGCTGGGCTGCATGGTGAGACAACAGGCCATGGGGGGCGTTTATCACTGGCCTTCATCCAGCTGCGTATGGGTGCAATGTCCACATCAGCATCCTGGGCCTGGCTCAGCTCCCCCATGGTCCAACCATGAAACAAGGAAGCTGTGTCAAGAGTCTTAGCCACGTATATTTTTTCAGTCAATTTCACAGTGCATCCATCAGTATGAGCATTCTGATGCAATTTGTCTGTATCAGTGGAAGTGTTTTGGTCTAAAGTCTCTAAATCTGATGTGAGGGTGTTTTGACTTACCCCCACTGGACAAACTGTTGTGGTGGGTGGTCGGTCCTCTACCCCCACTGTACAAACTGCTGTGGTGGGTGGTCTGTCCTCTACCCCCACTGGACAAACTGCGGCAGTGGGTGGTCGGTCCTCTACCCCCACTGAACTCAGCAACAGGGAGCTGGTGTCAGAGTTCAAATCACACTGGACAGCTTGATGGTTGATAGTTTTGGGTGATGTAGAAAAATTTGGCACTTTACATGGGCAGGACTGGCGGCAGGGTCTCCTGGAGAGGCTGTCAGCATTGGTGTGCTGTCGACCCGGGCGGTGGATAATCTCAAACTCATATTCAGCCAGCTTCTCAAGCCATCGAGCTAACTGTCCTTCTGGCTCTCTCATTTTGGTCAGCCAGCGCAGACTGCTGTGGTCCGTACGCACCTTGAACGGCCGGCCGAGGAGATACTGGCGAAAATGGGATGTGAAATCCACTATGGCCAGAAGTTCACGTCTTGTTGTGCAGTAGTTTTGTTCAGGCTTTGCCAACTTGCGACTGCCATAAGCCAACACTCGTTCCACACCCTCCTGCATCTGCGACAGTACAGCACCAATGCCGGTGTCACTCGCATCAGTGTCGAGTATCATTTCACCGCAGTCCAGGGGATAGCCAAGAATGGGGGCTGAGGTGAGACGACACTTTAACTCGTCGAAAGCAGCTTGGTGTTCAGCATGCCACTGGAAACGTGCATTTTTCATGGTTAGGTTATGAAGGGGTTCAGCAATAGATGCAAAGTCTTTTACAAATCGGCGATAGTATGAGGCCAGGCCGATGAAACGTCGAACCTCCTGGATGGACGATGGAGTGGGCCACATTTGGACCTTTTGGACCTTGCTGGGGTCCGTAGCTATACCCTGTTCAGACACTATGTGACCTAGGTAAACCACCTCGCGGCGGAAAAGGCAGCATTTGGCAGGTTTTAATTTCAGGTTAGCTTGTTGTAGTCTGTAAAACACCTGGTCAAGCCGCTGCAGCATTTCTGACACATTCCTCGCCAGCACGATGATGTCGTCCAGGTAGACCAGACAGGTCTCCCATTGCATGCCAGCTAAAACACGGTCCATCAGCCGCTGAAATGTCGCCGGGGCATTGCATAATCCAAACGGCATGACGTTCCACTCAAAGAGACCTGTCCTGGCGCAGAATGCAGCTGCTTTGCGTGCTCTCGGCGTCAGCTCCACCTGCCAGTAACCTGAAGTAAGGTCCAACGTGCTGAACCATCTGGCAGTAGACAGTGTATCCAGCGTGTCCTGGATACGGGGCAGAGGATACGCATCCGGTATGGTTCGCTCATTGAGAACCCTGTAATCGATGCAGAGCCGATAGGTCCCATCCTTCTTACGTACCATAACTATGGGTGAGGCCCAGCTGCTGTGGCTGCTTTGGGCGAGACCGTTCTGTAGGCTGTCATGTATCTGCTGGTTGGCGTATTGTTGCTTCTCTTTCGCCATCTTACGTGGAGGTTGTTTGATCGGGGCACCTGGACGAAGTACAATATCGTGCTGGACGAGGTTGGTTCGGCCCAGGTCAGTAGGCCCAGTAGAGAACACATGTCCATAAGTAGAAAACAAACGTTTAAGTTGGAGACATTCACCATCATTGAGGTCCCTAGAGCTCTGGGCATAGAGCTCTTCCAGGTGCAGAGGAACTACAGGGGAGCTGGCTGGTGAGTCTGCGGCCGGTGAGACATAGGAAGACTGCATGGCTTCAGCTGGCTGGAGGAGACCAGCCATGGATCCTTCTTTGATGGTCACAGCTTTGTTGCCAGGATTAAAGAGGCGAAGGGGGACCGTTTTGGACGTCTGGGGATGAACTAAAACTCTGGCGAGGAGTACTTTGTGTTTCTCCACAAAACCCTTGGTGGGGCTAAGTATCATATCACTGCGGGCTGTCCCACTTAGATGCACGCTGCCCTTCACAACATACTCCTGTCCTGGTTCCACCACCACAGTTCTGGATATTTTCACTGCATGCGACTTCAGGTCAGATTCAGATTGGTAGTAGGGCACTTCTTCACCAAACAGAATGATGCGGTGTCTGCCAAAATCAAGACGGGCTTCAGCTTGTGTGAGGAAGGGATGCCCCAGCAGCACTTCTAACCCTGTTATATCTGCTACAATAAAATCTACATCCACCTGACGATTGTTGATGCTGACAGGTATCTGGGCCTCACCCAGCACTGGCACATCTACAGGTCCCACCCCCAGTAAAGTCTCAACAATTGATGAATGCAGCTGAGGTCTCATGTCAGGATGGATGGAATTAAAGTAGCGCAACGGCAGCACATTTCTCCGTGCCCCACTGTCCAACACAGCACACACCTCCACTTCATAGATTCGCATGAGGATACTCATTTCTTGGCTATGGCCTTTCAGGTGGAGCACGGTGGGTTCTTGGGTATCACCGGAGGAGCTACTGAATGTCAAAGCTTTGGTGGTCTTGTGGGGCGAGGGGCACTGCTTCTGGATGTGACCCCAACCTTGACAATTGTGGCAACGGACTCTCCCCTTCGCCAAATTTTTGCGGTTATTAAAGGCTGAGGGTGGGTGTGTGGCAAACTGATTCGGTGAAGGGTTGGTTACAGGTGTAGTTTTATTAACACTTTCATGTTGGTCATTGGCTCTGACTACAGCAGCTCTGGGCCGTCGTTCAACCATGCCGCGGGCTCCTGACTGCATGGTACTGGTGACATAAGCTGCAGCCCTTTTTGTGGTCTCATGAGCATGGGCTATTTCATATGCACGGGCGAGCGTGGCTGGTCGTTGCTCTAATAGTTTCTGAACTATTTCAGCATCACCCAAACCGTTTGTGAAAACTTCAACAGCAATAGAGTCCTGTTCAGCTTCTGCTCTGCCACCATAAGCCACAGCCACTTTCCCGTAAATATCGTCTCTGAAAACGTGCAGGTCCTCTCCATGTTTCCGTACACGCTGCCTCAGCTCTACTGCAACCGCAGCGGCATGATCAGAAGATGGGCCGTATGCAGTTTCCAGTTCGTCCACCAGGCGGCGGTAGTCCCATCTGTAAGAGCGAGGGTTTCTGTGGACAATGGCCCCCGCTGCGCCAACCAGGCAGAATTTCAGCTGCACTGTCATAGTCTTTTCGGACCAATAGTTCGCTTCGGCGCAGCTCTCAAACCTGTGCAGAAATTCTGTCCATGGTGTGGTACCGTCGTATTGGCCCGGACGTAAGGTGGGGACCCTCTCTCTAGGATCTCCATCCTCCTCACTGTCGGATAAAGGCTGCTGCACCATGAAACGAGTTTTATTTGGTTTTAATCGGGGCTGGGGCCGTGCAGGGGTTTGCTTGTAGCTTATCGTTCCATCCAGGTTATGAGAAGGGGTACAATGCACAGCTGGAAATGTCACTGGGTTGACAGGGGCCGGCGTGCTGTGCACAAAACTTTGCATATGAGCAGAAGTAAATGGGTTGGAGTCCATATAATTATCTTTCATTTGAAACGTGGGGGTTGAGTAGAAATGCATTCTGTCATCTGCAGCCCCTCCATGAGCGTTATAACCTTGACATTTGGCATCAATGAATGGATTTGTAGGAGTAAACTGTGGCTGAGCGGGGCCTTGGTGCGGTGCAAACATGTCCCCTCCTTTAGCGTACGAGCTAAAACAGCGTTCATCACACAGAAAAGGGTTGTAATGTTCACATTTCACATCTTTGGCAGCTTTTCTGCACACTGCGCTCTCAGAAGAAATATCCAATGTCATAAACGGGTTGGAATAATCTGTTTCAAACCCATAGTCTTTAAAGGAGCGGGCGGCGGCGTCCATCTTGTGGTTGTTAAATAGCAGGCTAATATAGCAGGCTAATGCAGTCTCTCGGCTTTATTGCTAGCCGTTATTATCTCTCTCATTCAAAGCTCACCACTTGTCCAGCAAGGCGAAGAGGTCCCTTCGTGGTCGCCAGTGTTAACCTTTCCTGCTCAGTCTTTCATCCGTGGTCAAAAGACACAGGGGAGATCTTCCTCCAGGGCTGAAGTCTCTGCTTCAGGGTTAACTCCCTCACTTGCCTTGCACATAAACCACACGGTGGCTGCAGGTTAATCCTCTTGTTTTTAATAATAATTCTAGCCAACAGGTGCACAAACAGACTTTCTTACAGCCGCGTTTTTACTTTGCCGTTTACTTTTCTCCACACACACACACCGTCACGTCTTGCTCCTCTCAACACGTGCAGAACATGAGCACGTAGCGCCCTCTTCTGGCCGGCGGACGGCCGACACACATCTCACCCTCCCACACACACACACACACACCACTCACTGAGCCATTCATCACATGCAGTGGAGGCACTTTCTGCAACACATGTAAATTGGTTGGGCAAACTCCCACGCGCCCTCCAGGACCCTGCTGAGGGTGTAGAGCTGGTCCAGTGTTCCACGACCAGGACGAAAACCACACTGCTCCTCCTGAATCCGAGGTTCGACTATCCGACGGACCCTCCTCTCCAGAACCCCTGAATAGACCTTACCAGGGAGGCTTAAGAGTGTGATCCCCCTATAGTTGGAACACACCCTACGGTCCCCCTTTTTGAATAGGGGAACCACCACCCCAGTCTGCCAATCCAAGGGAACTGCCCCCGATGTCCACGCGATATTGCAGAGTCGCGTAAGCCAACACAACCCCACAACATCCAGAGCCCTAAGGAACTCCGGGCGAATCTCATCCACCCCTGGAGCCCTGCCACCGCGGAGCTTTTTAACCACCTCGGTGACCTCAGCACCAGAGATCGGAGAACCCGACCCAAAGTCCCCAGGCTCCGCTTCCTCAGTGGAAGACGTGCCAGTAGGATTGAGGAGGTCTTCGAAGTATTCCGCCCACCGACTCACAACATCCCGAGTTGAGGTCAACAGCACGCCATCCCCACCATAAATGGTGTTGGTCGCGTACCGCTTTCCCCCCCTGAGACGCCGGATGGTGGACCAGAATCGCCTCGAAGCCGTACGGAAGTCATTCTCCATGGCCTCTCCGAACTCCTCCCACGCCCGAGTTTTTGCCTCAGCAACCACCCGAGCCGCATGCCGCTTGGACTGTCGGTACCTATCTGCTGCTTCCGGGGTCCCACAGGCCAAAAAGGCCCAATAGGACTCCTTCTTCAGCATGACAGCATCCCTCACCGCTGGTGTCCACCACCGGGTTCGAGGGTTGCCACCACGACAGGCACCAACAACCTTGCGGCCACAACTCTGATAAGCTACCTCGACAATAGAGGCGCGGAACATGGCCCACTCGGACTCAATGTCCCCCGCCTCCCTCGGAACGTGTTCAAAGCTCTCCCGGAGGTGGGAGTTAAAGCTCTGTCTTACGGGAGACTCTGCCAGACGTTCCCAGCAGACACTCACAATACGTTTGGGTCTGCCAGGTCTGACCGGCATCTTCCCCCACCATCGGAGCAAACTCACCACCAGGTAGTGGTCAGTGGACAGCTCCACCCCTCTCTTCACCCGAGTGTCCAAGACATGTGGCCGCAGATCAGATGAGACGACAACAAAGTTGATCATCGAACTGCGACCTAGGGTGTCCTGGTGCCAAGAGCACATATGTACACCCTTATGCCTGTGATGATGTCCCTGAACAATGTTCAAATACAGTAAATCAGAACATCACATTGACAAAAATGTGTTGTGTTCTTTTGTCACCGACAAGCAAAAGGTATTTTCCTGTTGCTGTGTGTGTTCACGTCTGTCAGTAAAATATCTTGTGAACAGTGGCCTGATTATAATCAAAGTCTCACAAAGAAACTTCTACAGCGTTAAGATTTGAAAACAACCCAACTCAAAATGGCGGCCTGCCATGGACCTTAGGAAGCCCAAAAATAACTATAACTGATGGTGTGGTTACACAGAGCAGCGTTTCAACCTCCAAAAAGCTCGAAACGCACGCAAGTGGACGCACTACCCAGTGGTGTCCAAACTGTAGTGTTGCGGCGGCTTCGTGGCTGCGGCGTCGTGGCGGCGGGGTGTGGGAGGAGCGTCGTGATTCTATTTCCGGTCTGTGTTGTTGTCGTCTGTTCTCAAAATGGCGGATGATGTGGAGGCAATTGCCTTAATATGTTTGCTAGTAGCACGCCGAAGACGTGCAAGGCGCCGTGTATGGGTTCACGAAACTATTCAGAGGCGTTCTGAATTCGGGGAGTTTCACCGTTTAATCCAGGAGCTGCGCATGGACGAGCAGCGCTTTCAGCGGTACTTCCGTCTGACCCGTGCCCAGTTTGACGACCTGCTGTCTCGTGTTGGTGCCCGCATCACCTACCAGGACACCAACTACAGGCGCGCGATCCCAGCTGAAGAACGCTTGGCCATCTGTCTCCGGTTGGTTATTTGCAACAACAGATAAATAGCGCGAATATCTGTCTCTCTTTCTGTCATATAATATATATATATATATATATATATATATATATATATATATATATATATATATATATATATATATATATATATATATATATATATATATATATATATATATATATATATATATAAATACATATTCTTCTTTTCTATTTTGGGACAACAGATAAAAAGTGCCAATGTCTGTCTGTGTGTCTGTCTGTGTGTCTGTCACATATATATATATATATATACACCGGTATAGAAATACATATTATTCTTTATACAGAAGAGTGTGTACATAAGTACATACATACAGTATTGTGTCTATCTGAGTGATGTTGGCCACACATCCTAATGTGTATACATATAGAGGTGTGTGTGTGTGTGTGTGTGTGTAGGTTCTATTATGTGCATTACAGATGTTGTACGTTTAATGTCATGTCTGTAATAATTGTAATTACTCTTTCTCTATGCAGGTTTTTTGCTACTGGAGACTCCTACAGGACCATAGCAAACAGCTTTCGTGTTGGAATTTCCACTGTCGTCAAAATTGTTCCGGATGTGGCGACCGCTATCTGGGACTGTCTAGTGGAGGAGTTCATGGCTGTACCTACAGTGGATGATTGGAGGTCCATTTCGAAGGAGTTTGAGGACATATGGAACTTCCCTCTGTGCTGTGGTGCGTTGGATGGTAAACATATTAGGCTGAAAGCACCTCGCAATTCAGGCTCAATGTTTTTTAATTATAAAGGATCCCACTCATTGGTTCTTCTAGCCGTGGTCGATGCAAAATACAGGTTCCGTATCATTGATGTTGGGGGGTATGGAAGAACCAGTGACGGCGGGATCCTGGCCAACTCCATCTTTGGTCAGGCTCTGCGTGACGGCACACTCAATCTGCCACCGGACCAGCACCTCCCTGGCGTTAAGGACAGAGGACCCCAGCCCCACGTCATCGTGGCAGATGAGGCTTTCCCGTTGCGCAGAAATTTAATGCGGCCCTTCCCAGGACGTGGGGAACTGACCAGAGAGCAACATGTTTTCAACTATCGACTGTCACGGGCACGGTTGGTGGTTGAGGATGCTTTGGGATCTGGTCTTGTCAGTGGCGTATGTTTCGGCGTGACCTTGAAATCTCCCCTGAGGTTGTGGAGAAGTGTGTCAAAGCCACTTGTGTTCTCCACAATTTAATGCGGGTTGACGACATACCAGCACACCGTGGCACAGAAGAACCCCTTCCTGGTGTCCAGAGAGTGGGAGCAAACTGTGCGGCAAGAGAAGCAATGGTGGCCAGAGAGGCTTTCATGGCATACTTCTCAGAAGAAGGAGCAGTGGCATGGCAGCCAGAGTAGTCATCAACCCCACTGCCTTTGTAATACTTATTAGTTTAATTTTATGTAGTTCTTTATATAACTGCACGACGTTCATTGTGAACACTTTCGTATCCACATTTTCATTTGTTCCATGTGTTCACTTGCATTAAAAATGACAGTTTGCAATTGTGTGATAATTTTCTGTTCTTTCTTTCTGTTTGTTTTGGTATTGGTTCGTTGGGGAAACGTTTGTTCCAACATTTAATTTTAACGTGACGGACCAAAAAAAGAATAGCAGACTAAAACCAAAATTTTCCATAATTAGTACTTTTCTGCCCTGTTACACTGTATTCATATGAAATCATACAAATGCCAGACAGTGCTAGTTACAAACCTGCACTAAAAAGCTACATGAAATTAAATGTTGCTTATCTAGATTTAATACCAGCCAGTTTCAGCTAAACATTTTAAAACTCACACACCAGTCTATTTAAAAAACAGATTTATTTAAAACTACAAAAACACACACACATTATGTAAAAATAAACAAGTCATATATCTATATACAATGTTATATATATTAAGAAATATATTAAGAAATGCATATATATAAAAAGCTGGGAATAACACTTTGCCCTCTTTAAAACACATTTGGACCTTATAACACTTTGCCCTCTTTAAAACACATTTTTTAGCCTTCCTCTGACGTCACTGGACCCACCCTGTCGCCAGTGGACTCCTCATAAATCATTGCGTAGATTTTAAATTTTATTCGTTCACGCTGCAGGAGAGTCAAACGTTCCAGTGGCCCAACCAGGGACAACAAAAACTTCTCTGTTTCGCTGGTGGGAGGTGGTGGTGGTGGTGGGGGCGGTGGTGTGGCAGCCAAAGCATCTCGTCCCTTCAAGAACTGAAGGACCTCACGCTCGAACTCTTTGCGCTGCATCGGATGCTGCTCCCGACGGGGTCTCTTCTGCCCTGATCATGTAAAGGACACAGTATGTGTTACATGTTTTGCATGTTAGATGAGCTTTCAAGGGACACATGTCTGCATTACAGTACATAACTGTGTGTACAGCAAATACTCAATGAACAAGGTGTTTCATAAGAAATTATTTGTTTTTATGAGTTTACATATGTATCTGTGTGTGTGTGTTTTAAAGCGGAGGATATTTTTTTACCACTGCATCAGTTGTGTGTGTGTGTATTTGTGGCTGTGGTTTTTTGTCACTAAATCAATTCAAATCAATACAAAATGCACGATGAGAGTCACACCTGGGGCACACGAGGAAGGCGCAGGCATCGCCGAAGATGAGGCGGTGGACGGCGTAGCAGGAGAAGGAGTTACTGGAGGAGTTGTCACAGCTGTGAGGTTTTGTGCAAGCTCCAAATCACCCAAGTCAATAGTTTCTGTGAATCAAATAACAAATAAACAATATATTTTACATTAATATTTATAACAACTTTGCAGTATAAATGTCTATGAGTCACAACTTACCTAGAATTGATGAGGCCTCAAATGCTGCTGACTCGTCTGCAGCCTCCTCTGGGTCTTCTGTGTCGTCGTACACAGCTGCCTGGTTCTCCATGGAAGTGTCCAGAACTGTCCTGTCAGGCATGTTGCCACTGGTTTCACGTGGCAACATGAATGGCTTTATGAACGACATGACCGCCATGTATTTCCATTTGGTATTGCTGTCTGCTGCTGCACCACTGCGTTGTCTGTCTTTCTCCTTTTTCACTTCTTTCGCATATGTGTCCCTCAGACTCTTCCATCTTTTCTTGCATGAATCCACTAAACAAAAGCATTTAAAAACGTTAAACGTGGTGGCTATACTTTGTGTTAGTTGAAATCATTCTTATTTTTATCCATTTTGTGATGTAGTTTGAAGGTTATCATTGTTTGAACAAACTGTGAAATAAGGGGCAGATATAATAAGATTTCATCTTCTTTCTGCTCCCTTCATTTTATCCTACTTGTATTCTTGTATCTGATGAAAATATCTTGTATTGTTCTTTTAAAATGAATGAATAAAAATCAAATCAAATCACATCGGCTAGCAGAGCTTAAAGTGGCTAAACGTGAAACGTTCACAATTCAAAACTTACACGGTATACCGAGTTCCTCACTGACACTCTGCCAGGCAAGGATCTTTTTAGTTCTGTCTCTGTACAGCAGACTTGACTGGTCGTACAAGACTTGTCGTGAACACACGGCAACAATCAATTTTTCTTCCATTATAGTACTGTACACGACTTCGCGTTTTTTTTTTTTGTGTCCCACAAATATACGTCACACAGCTGTGCAATACCGTCCCCTCGTTTCCGCGTCACATAGCGGACTCTCCTCCCCCCGACTCTCCCTGATTGGTTGACACACCAACCAATCAGGTAGAGTTGAGCGGCGTTTGAACGGCGAAATCTTCAACATGCTGAATGCGCGGATTGGAGGCTGAAGCCGGTTCACGTGCACGGAAAACGCTTTCCAGCACGCTCAACACGCACGTCACGTGACGCCCGACGCCAAGAAGCTGCTGGAAGCGCGTCCCCCATTGACTTTACATTTAAACTGGATGCTCCTGCTGCTGAAAAGCTGCTCGGTGTAACCACACCATCAGACGTATTCACAGATAATAGGCTAAAATTTGATGTTTTAATTGGTGAGAGTGATTCAAAAAACACACTCCAATCATTCAGTACTATTTGCCTGTTGGTAAAATATCATGAACAGGACATATTTTAGTAAAAGTCGCAGAAAGTTACTGACTATACATCTGAAGCTCATTAAACATGTAAACAAACAAGATGGTCAGCAGAGCTAATCAACCTTAGCCAACGAGTGGCTATAACTCCATCAACTGTGTAGATGCTGAGTTTAACTTGTTTGGTGTGGTAGCAGCTGAGAGTCATCCCCAACATGTGCTTTGAGCATTATCACATCTCAAATAGCACAATATTGCATGAGATCATGCATATCCTAATTTACAGGCATAAAATACTGTCCTTTTTTCAGAATGAGATGATTTTTGATTAAATCTGTGGAGTTGAAGACAATGCTCAATATGCATTCCTTCAAAGACTGCCAGGCATATAATTTGTTGTTTTTTGTGTTGTCCAGGAAAGAACTAGCATCAATACAAAGTTTTAGCTGCACTATAATATTAACCCTGTTTTGTTAGGGATATGTTTCATCAAAAATATATTATTTCTGCAGGGTAAGGTTGTTTTCAAGACAACAGCAAGTAGCTTTGGTCTTGGTCATCCTCAGAATAAATGTGAGCTTGTCAGATTTAAACTATATTTCTCTAAACCTAGCTAGACCACCCGGCGGTGGTTGGGTTAAATGCAGAAGACCAATTTCATCTGTCAAGTATGGGAACATACACAGATGACAAATGTGACAAATTATTTTATTTTTATTTTTTACAACAGATAATACTAATTGTTCAAAACGTTTCATATGATCTCACATAAGAGCTGTAACTATTGCTTTAAGCTCAACAGTTTCATATAATGACCTCATGATACTTTTGCCAAGCATCATTTGTGTAATACAACTTTTTTCAAAGCCAGAAGATTGTTGAACTTCAGTGATGGCTCTAGTCAACTCTAGTTGCTTAAAGGCTTTTGTAAGTAAAATGTCCCTTTTATTCATGTTGGATTAAAATATCCTCTATTTGTCTTACTTATTTAAAGAAGCCACACTCGATGACAGGAGGAGATTTTTAACCGTTTTTATTTGGAATAACAGATTCTCAGTACAGGTTACACAAATGTACAGAAGTTTACATGCATGGAGCCCAGTCACGAGAATCTGCCACAGGCAGTGTGCAAGGCTCGTTTTAATAAGCCTATCAGCTCTTACTGCTCACAGACAGGCTGGTGTCCTTGGACTGCCAGCTGTGCATGCAGTGTCGAATCAGCTTCTCATTCAGCTCCTCTGAGAGAGAAAAGAACTCTCTAAACAACCAAAAAAAAGGTGTTCAATACAGAAACAACTGAACTTTATTTGTAAAAGAAGACGTTTTGCCTTTCATCCAAAAGGCTTTCTCAATTCTAAGAGCAGACAGAGTGAAGTTATAAATGCTGAGCTGACACACACACACATACCTATGTAAATTGAAGGCTGAGATAACACACACATATACCTGAGGTAACACACACACCTGAGATGGAGACACACACACATACCTACTGTATGTAAATTAACAAATCACATCAATGCTTTAAATGCTGAGAGAAGACACACACATACCTATGTAAATTGACAAATAACACCTTAACTGTAGGGGTTTCGCAAGGTCCCTGTTAGTCTAAATCACAGAGGCTTCTCTGTTCCCATCAGGTGTGAACCGTCTGGGAATCAGTCCTAAAACTGCATTACTGTGTATGTTTTTGAAAGTTGGAATCTGAGACCTCCTCCTCTGTTTAAAGATGGTTTCTCTCTTTTTACATAACCAGCCTCTTTCACACCCCTCTCAAACCATCCTTGTTCTCTGTCCAAAATGTGCACATTCTGGTCCTCAAATGAGTGACCCTTGTCCGTGAGGTGGAGGTGAACAGCTGAGTTTTGTCCAGAGAAGGCGGCTCTCTTGTGTTGGGACATTCGTCTGTGAATTGGCTGTTTAGTTTCCCCAATGTAGAGGTCTGGACAGTCTTCGCGCGACCCTTGCCATGGGCCAGCTGTTAGGTGCAACCTGCTTGTCCTTTAGCAGAACTAGGTCGCCAACTTGGAGGTTTCTACATGATACAGTCCATTTCTGTCTTTGTTGTAAAGTGGGCAAATACTCATGCCTCCAGCGTGTCCAAAACTGGTTGGAAAGAGCTTGGACTTGTCTCCATTGTTTGGTCTAATGATCTTTATCCAAGAAGTCTCCGGGTGAAGGTAGAAGGCAAGATTTCTGTGTATTGAGCGTCGATGGGGATAGAATAAAGGGGTTCTCTGGATCCGACGACACTGGAACAAGCGGCCTTGCATTTATGATGGCTCCTTCCGTCAGATGACGGCCTTGATGTTCCACCAGCTCGTGGTGATGACGAGTTAGCAAGAGGGAGACGTGACTGTGTTTAGGGAGAATTAATGGACTATTTTCAAAGTTCTCGATTTCTCAGTGTTTGAGTACGTACTTGGAGGTGAGTGACATAAGTTCTGATTTCTGAGTCTTTGTCAGGTTCGATTAAGTCAAACATTTCACTCACGTGTGGTGTCTCTGCAGGAGTTTGGCGGATGAATGATGGTCCGGTGAACCAGGTCGACTTTTTTAGCTGAGCTGCTGACAATGACCTCAATGCATGGTCTGCTGGGTTTTCTTCTGTGCGCACATAGTGCCATTGTTCTGGCTTTGACGACTGGCGAATGCGCTGTGCTCTGTTGTTTGGCAGTCGCTGGCGAGGTTCTTTAAACGGAAGTGGGGTGACCCAACTGTTGTCCTCATCTCTGTACACAGCATTGTCCATTATTTTGATAAACATGGCGTCCTGTATTAAGGGAGCTGGTTTATTGTCATCTTCTGTCCGGTTAAAAACAGTTTGTCCCAGAGCTTGCTCAGGTGCTTTACTCAGCCTATTTGTGTGTGGCATTTCCTTGAGTTGCAGAAGGCTGTTGCATGGCTCAAAAACTGTGGGTCGACCATTTTCTAGGACAACTGTTTTGAGAGTGCTGACAGTCGGCCTATGAAGATTACCCAGACAAACCTCCCCGACTACAACCCATCCTAGATCTAAACGCTGAGCAAATGGTGCATTATGAGGCCCATTAACTCTCTGCCTGACCTTGTGTACCCGTAAAACGTCTCGCCCTAGTAACAGGAGTATTTCAGCTTTAGGGTCTAGTTCTGGAATGTATTTTGCTAAGGATTGAAGATGTGGCTGGTGTAGCACTGCGCTAGGGGTTGGGATTTCACTTCTGTTATTGGGAATGTCCTGACACTCAATAAGCGGGGGTAGAGGGATAACTACCGACCTATCTAGTGACTCAATCTGAAAGCCTTGAGCCGTTTTACCCCACGTTTCTACAACACCAGAACATGTTCTGAGATTGTAAGAGAACGGTTTGGTTTTAATGTCAAAAAGTTCAAAAAACTCTGGCCTGGCTAAGGAACGATTGCTCTGATCGTCTATTATTACATAAGCTTTGACTGCTTTGTTCTTGTAACCTAAAGGGTACACCCACGCAAGACATATCTTAGAACATGAACGACCCCACTGACCTGGACCGCACACATCTGTGCAGCTTGTTGTGACATTGACTGTGTCAGGACTGTTCTCTCCCTCCCCGCCATTCTCTTGTGCCGGTGAGGGAGCCTTGTTGATCTGTGGTGGAGGACCAGGATGCATGATTGCATCGTGGCTTGTGCTATCACATTCAGAACACGTTACTGCAGATTTACAGTCCTTTGCAAGATGAGTGTCTGAAGAGCAGCATTTAAAGCATATTCCTTTCTCTTTGAGGAAGGCCTTCCTTTCATCGAGTGGTTTGTTCCGAAATGTCCTGCATTTTTTGAATGGGTGTGGCTTATTATGCAGAGGGCAGTTCCTGTTAAAATCGTTGTTGGGGAGAGAAATATTGGTTTTGTGTACAGTAATAGGTTTACTAGAGTTAAAGTTCTTTGAATATAGTCTTTCTGGCCTTGAGTGTGTTTGGTCGTTTTGTTGGTGGAAACTTGGATCATTGCGTCTCTTTGCCTCTTTGCATATGAATTTGCAGAAATACTTAAAAGGTGGGAAACAGCCTTGATTTTCCTCTTTATATTGAGATCCATGTGACATCCACTTTTCCTGAAGTCCGTGTGGGAGTTTTTCAACAATTGGCCCAATTCCCCGAGAAGTGTCCAGATATTGTAGGCCAGGGAGGTAGCCATCTTCCTTGGCACTTTGAATCTCTTGTAGCAGATCCCCTAGTTCACGCAGCTTGATGTTATCTTTGACCGTTATTCTTGGAAAACTGCCAGTCGTTGGAAGAGCGAGTTTTCGATTATTTCAGGAGCTGCATAACATTCGTTTAGTCTCTCCCATGCTTTGTATAGAGCTAATGTGGGGTTGTTGACATGTACTGAACGTATGCGTTTTACCTGATCACTTGACTCCTTCCCTAGCCATTTTATCATGAGATCTAGCTGTTGAATGGGACTTAGGTGAACCTCGGCTGTTGCACTAGAAAATGAAGAGTACCATGCTCCATAATTCTCTGGCCTATCATCAAACTGGTAAAGGCCCGAAGTGATTAGATCTCGTCTTGCTATGTATTGGGCAAATGGCTCAACTGGATGTGGAATGCTGGCTGGGGTGTTATAGAGAGGCGTGAACGGTGAGCAAGTTGGGTTGAAGGGAGTATTTGGTTTCATTTCACCTCTAGGCTGACTGGGCATATTTAGAGCAGCAACTTTGTCCTTAGTAAGCTTTCGTTCAGAGCTGATGGGTTGTGGCTCTACACTGTGTTCATCGGGGGGGTGCCATGTTACAAATGTATCGAGTGAGCTAACTCGTGGACGAACGATGGTTGTTGCCTCTTCAGAACATGGAGATTGAATTATGCCCACTTGAGATTGTACAAATTCACTTGTACGTTCTAATTTTAACTTTTCTGATGGAGGTTTTCTATTTTTGGGCTCCTCTTGTGTTGCCTCAGCTTCCTCCAGCACTTGGGCTTCAGCCACAGCAGCATCAGCTTCTTTTTGTAATGTTATCACTTCCAATGTTGCCTCTATTTTAGCTTTTTCCAGTTCACTTTGTGCTCTTTCAACTTTTAACTGTGCTTCTTTGGTTGCATAAGATGCTCTCACCTTAGCAGCTTCCGCTTTAGCACGAGCGTGCCCTTACCAAAAAGAAGTATACTTTAAGTATATGTTGTTAAGTATACTTAAGTATATAAAGTATATGTCTCTAAGTGTACTTTTAAGTATACTCGCAGTTTACTTACAATAAACTTTTTTTGTACTAAATTGGCCCATTTTAGTATACTTAAAGTATACTAGGAGTACACTTTTTATTAGACTTCCAATGTACTTATAGTGTACTTCAAGTTCATATTTTAGTTTATTGAAGTATACTTAAAGTATACTAGTAGTACACTTTTTATTAGACTTCCAATGTACTTATAGTGTACTTCAAGTTCATATTTTAGTTTATTGAAGTATACTTAAAGTATACTAGTAGTACACTTTTTATTAGACTTCCAATGTACTTATAGTGTACTTCAAGTTCATATTTTAGTTTATTGAAGTATACTTAAAGTATACTAGTAGTACACTTTTAATTAGACTTCCAGTGTACTTCAAGTTCATATTTTAGTTTATTGAAGTATACTTAAAGTATAACACTAGTATACTTTTCTTTATACTCCAAATGCACTTGTTATATACTTCTAGTTCATACTTTAGTTTATTACAGTATACTTAAAGTATACCACTAGTACACTTTTTCATATACTTCCAATGCACTTGTTATTTACTTCTAGTTTACAGTTTATTTTATCATTTAAGTTAAAATTTTTGAATTTCTAAAACTAATACCATGTTGTCATTGTAATTGTTATGTTACACTTGTAAGTTTGCTTAAAAATACTTGCACAATACTATTTACAGTATACCGGTATGCTAAAAAATATTTTTTAAAGTATTCTGAAAGATGTGTTTACAAAGTCATAAAACAAGGTCTTGAGAACTTCAATATTTTTATATAAAATTAAGGTGCAGCTCAAAAACAGTTTACAAAACAGCAGCAATTAAAATGAATCCCTTTCCAGTTTTAAAAATTGAAAAGGAAAAGGTGCACATTTGCATTTCAAAGTGTAAACATGAAGTCCAGAACACAATGTAAAAATGTGTGCATTTGCTTAACCCTCCTGTTATGTTTGTTTCTGAGGTACAGCAATAATGTTCGTGGGTCAATTTGACCCGGGGAGTGTTTAATCATGTAATAGTGTCAGAAACCCAAAAAATCCTCCAAAACCTTTTTGTATCTGATTATTAACTCCAATACTAACCATGTCAGTCAATATTTGTGCAATGATGTTTTTTTTATTTCTCATAAATAAAGGATAATGACGACTAACTCATTTGGACATAAACAATGTGATTTACATTTTTTATGTTTGCTGAAAAAACCTACACACAAAAAAACAATAATTATCCTTGAAATTGATTTTTGTAAAAAAAATTATGTTACATTTTATTTTATTTTTTTCAAAGGGTGATCTTTATAATTGAACTTGAAACACATTTACTGTTCTGGGTCAAATTGACCCGCTCATTAAAATCAAGACAAATGAGTCATGAAGATTTGTGTGGGTGGAGTTTTCCCACGGGAACAGAAAAGGTTCCCGTCAAAAGTTGTATAAACACCTGCTTTCTCACAGTTTCCTTGTGAAGTAAAGAGAATAGTGAGAAAGTGGGTTTATGTGCATGCATGTGTGCATGTGTGTGTGTGCGTGTGTGTGTGTGCGTGCGTGCGTGCGTGTGTGTGTGCGCGCGCGTGTGTGTGTGTGTGTAGTGAAATATGTCTCATAGTTTCAAGGAAACAAATAGAATTGGAAATGTTTTTACCCTTTTTACCATTCATTTTGACTGCCGGGTCAAATTGACCCGAACAGTATCGATGTAACAAGTAGACGCAGAGAGTGGTACAAATGTGTAAAGTGAATCATTTTCAATTTATATGTTGATTGGAACTATTAAGACAAATAGAAAAAGTTTCATGCAGAAAAAATATTTTTAACTATTTTTAAAAAAAATGTAAACTTTAAAACGGGTCAATTTGACCCGTAACATAACAGGAGGGTTAAACAAAGCAAAAATAGTGTCTCCAACTGGAAACTGAAGTATTTCCTTTTCAGAAGGCATCTTCACATCTTTGGGGGGGATAAGAAAAAAAAAAAGTTCACCGGTAGTTGTTTATGTTGCTTTTTTTCTTCTTCTTATGACTCTTCGCACATCTTGCATGGTGGTGTCAGGGAACTTTGGCTTGGTGTAGACTGAAAAAAAAAAAACACACCAAAAAAACAGAAATTACTCCAATGTTATGTTATTCTATCATCAGTGTAATTACTCTCACATCAAACATATCCTTAAAATATGTCTCTAGGTTTCACGAGTGATAAACAATAACTTATTATTAAAGGGAACCACAATTACTTTTAAACATTTGACTTTATTTGATAAACTTTTATTTTAACTGTAAAAATACTGTAGGGTGGTTTAGTTTTGTACATTTTTAAAATATATTTTCATGTGTTAAAATATACACATGTTAAAATATACTTTAAAAATTTACAAAACTAAACACCCTACAGTATTTTTACAGTCATTGTTTTACAGTTAAAACAATGACTAATTAAAGTCTAATGTTAAAAGTAATTGTGGTTACCTTTAAAAAAAAAGATATTTTTGATTTAACAACTACAAATAATACCCGTAACCTGCATTTAACTTTGATTGTAAACTGTTTTTTTATTATAGAGCACATAACCAAATCCAATCTAATCCATATGGTATCAGTGAATGGCATTTTTAGGTGATTGTATCAGAATCTGCATCATAAACCGTGAGGAGCATGGAACATTCCAGTAATTTGTTCATAAAACGAGAAAAAACATTAGGAATGTATTTTAGAATGAGTTTTGTCCTAAATTATATACTCACCAAGTATCAAGCTTTGTGTTGTCCAAAGGCTTTGACTCCACATCTTTATGAGCCCCCGATTGCCTCCCAGTCAAACTTCAATTGGCCAATAACTCTCTCCCGTAGATGAGCACTGCAAGATCTCCAACCAGCAAGGCTGAGCTGGTCCGTAGAGACTTCACCTTTCGCCTTGGACTTCTACATCCGGCACAACAGGCACCTGCAAAACACATGGATCTTGTTAACCAAATAATGATTAAACATTCATTTACAGTACAGTATTTGGAAATCTATAGTATATATTCATCTTTGCAATGAATATGTCTAAGCCTATTTTCTATAGCTTTATTGCATACCATCAAGGGGTATCATATCACTTATCTATCATTTATGTGTGCAATCAAAAGATGTAGAAATAAATTGTATTGTAATGATTTCCAAATGGATCAATAACATATAGTATCCATGCATTCAGTTAATTACCATGTCATCAGGGTCAGACAACACTTGAACAGAGATGGGTGGAGCAACAAGTGTACAGCTGGTGTTGAGTGGATGGAAGCAACGCTGAGATCCGATCGCCACATCTTTAGACTTTTTCACAACTGCTAGAAGCTCTGTAAAAGAAAAAGAAAAAACAAGGGGCAAATGAACAAAAATTGTGTGTCACTATACAGTACAGGATGTCGTGAGACCATTCAAAATTTACATTAGTCATTTGTGCAATGAAGAGCTGAGATATAAAGGAGGAACAGGAAGTAGAAGACAAGGCATTCTCCATTTCCACATCTGGTTTTAAAAATCAGTGTCTTAATTGCTTTACTCAAACTACTTAGAAATTACCTCTCAAGGCTAGGTTCTGAGTCCGATCCAGTTGTGTCAGATGGGAGGGGTTGGATTGAAGAGCTGAGAGCAGAGAGGCACAGCTGATCTCTGACAACCTGCAGAGTCTGAATCAAAGAGAACATGTGAGTGAGCTGAAGTCAATAGTCTGCAGCTTCCAACAGGATGGAGGAGAAGAGAAGATGGACGAGAGCTCACTCTGAAGAGTTCACACAAACACCTCTCTTCCTCCTGTCACATCAATCAAGTGATGCAGCACATGCAGACAGCTGCACTTGTGGCAGTAACATGAAGAAAAGTGAGCGAGACATTTTCTTCTAAACAACATCACTTCATCATTCTCCTTTCTGGCAGCAGTAAAGAGAAGCAGGTGAAGTGTGAGAAAATAAATCAACATCAAGTTATAAAGTTGTATTTTCTTCTTTACTTGTTAAATGCTGACATAAGTGGAGCTCAGGAACTGTTTGGTTCCTCCTCAGCCTCTTGTTTAAGCAGCTACAAAAACAGTCATGTTGCCGAAATACGTATTTAAAGTAAATTAGTATTTCAGCCTGGCTGCGGTTATTGTTCTGCTGGCTAGTGAGCGCATGTGTGTTAACAGACATGCGACACAAACAGCGTGAGGATGCGTGGCCTTGTCTCTTTGAAAAACCATCCAGGAACTAAGCCAAAAAAAAAAAACTCGTAGCATACTGTATATGGCTTATTTAAACGCTAGAATAACCTAACCTGCAGTGTTTTACTTGCCTCAAATTATCTGCCTCAGCAGCACACACCAGGGCTGCCAACTTTTCAAAAAGCCAAAGAGTGAGAATCTTGTTTTTGTGTGTGTGTGGGGGGGTTGCGGCAGCGCGGCAACAGGGTTTGATTGTGCTGGTGAGCTTCACCTGCCCTCATCCTGTTGGCTACATCCTACAATAGAAATTGACTGAAAATGACTCCCTACACTCTACTTTATAGATCTGTGTCAGATTGAAAGACTATTTGATGTTTGAATATGTATGGAGGACCAAAACTGACATAATTAGAAATAAAAAGTAAAAAGAAATATATTAATGGACGAATAAATAACTAAAACATATAAAAACCAATAAATAACTTAAAATGCACCAATTTAATAAAAAAGGAAACCTTTCCTGGATCAGCTCTTCTCCTATTGGTCAACAGACAGGATAAAGCAGGATCCACGTGCAGATGTCTGTGCGGCCTCAGTTTAGTTTAAGGTTTAGTTTAAAACAAAAGCACAGGTGTTTTCCTGTTTGCTTTGTTTTAAACTAAACTTTAAAACTTTAAGTTCATATATTCATTTAATGGTCTATTTATGTATTTCTGCTTTTATTTCTAATAATGTCAGTAAGTCCTCCATAAATGTTAGTATTTACCACCTTTTTGACTGTGTTTTAACTGTTACATTGTATGAAGAGCATTTTATGATGTAGGTTTAGTCAAAAATGACAAGAGAAAAGTTAGAGACATTCTTCATTTTCCAGTGGGTTTAGCAGAAAATGTACATATCAACAGCAAAACAGCAACAAAACATATAAATACAGTGCCTAAATGGTAAGAAGAGTAGAAAACAATTGAATTTTAAGTGTTTTGAACTGTGTGTTCTTCACACAAAAAGCTGGGAACAGGTGGAATTCCTCAAGTGGTCAGAGGTATCAGTAATAATTGAGAGGCTATTTCTACTGTGTTCTTGGTGTTAAAAAATAAGCTTTACCTTATCTTTCCATATTCTCCATCATCTAGCAACTTGTTCAGCTTAGCCCTGGTGGTGAAGCCAATGTTCAGCTTTCTTCCTGCCAAACAAATAGAGCTAACATAAATACTGTGTTATGCTAATGATCAGAGACATATTGGACAAGAAGTCATGTGCTGTTGGGCTACTGGGAAAGTCCATCCATCCATCCATCCATCATCTTTACCCGTTTCTTCCATTTTGGGTCACGGGGGTCGCCGGTGCCCATATCCAGCAATCACAGTGCAAGGTGCGGGGTGCACCCTGGACAGGTCGCAAGTCCATCACAGGGCCACATATAGAGACAAACGAGACAAACAACCATTCACTCTCTCACTCACACCTAGGGACAATTTAGAGTTACCAATACCAATTTGGTCTGTGGGAAAGTCATTCTTAATAAAATTAATAAAACTTAGCAGGTTTCTCATCAGGAGGTGACACCATATTGGGTTCCCCCATACTCACTTGTAATATTAGGTATCAAAAATAATCATGAATGATTTTCCAACACTTACCTGGTAAAGGGTTTGCCTTTTCTTTAAAGGGAAAGTCACGAGCCTGTTCACAGCCCTGCAGTGCTGTTGGCAGCATGAATTCTTCGCACACAGCTTGCGAATGAATTTAAACATCTGCAACACAGACATTTACAAATGTAAGACAGTGGGTAGTGCGTCTGCTCTTTGTGGACTTCACATCTGCCTTCAACACCATGATCCCCCAAACTCTGATAGACAAACTATCCACACTTGGACTAAGCCCCTCTATTTGTAACTGGGTCTTAGACTTCTTAACAGACAGACCACAGTCCGTGAAGATCCACAACTTCTCCTCCTCCACCATCACCCTCAGCACTGGCTCTCCTCAGGGATGTGTGCTGAGCCCTCTTCTGTTCACTCTGCTCACATATGATTGTATAGCCACACATCCAGGCTGTCATATTGTTAAGTTTGCAGATGATACAGCTGTGGTGGGATGCATCACAGATAATGATGAATCCAGCTACAGACAGGAGGTGGAACATCTGGAGAGCTGGTGCAAAGAGAACAACCTTCACATGAATGTGAAGAAGACGAAGGAGATGATTGTGGACTTCAGAAGGAACAAACACACCCACACCCCACTGTATATAGGTGGATCTGCGGTGGAGGTGGTCTCCAGCTACAAATACCTGGGTGTACACTTGAATGATAACCTCAGCTGGAGCAATAACACCACCAGCCTGATCAAGAAAGGTCATCAGAGACTCTACTTCCTCAGACGGCTGAGACGAGCCGGTCTGAGAAGCCCAGTCCTCACCTCGTTCTACAGGTGTGCAGTGGAGAGCGTCCTGTGCTCCAGCATCAACGTGTGGCATGGAGGCTGCACAGTTGCAGAGAGAAAAGCTCTGCAGAGAGTGGTGAAGGCTGCACAGAAGTCTGTGGGAGTCAGTCTCCCCACCATCACAGACATTTACACCTCCAGATGCAGAAAAAGAGCCACCTGCATCATGAAAGACCTCACTCACCCAGCACACTCACTCTTTGCACCACTCCCCTCGGGACGGAGGTTGAGGAGCATCAAATGTAGAACCACTAGACTGAGAAACAGCTTCTACCCTGAGGCTGTCAGACTCATGAATAAATAAATAATAAGAATAAACACTGCAAAATGTCACATCATACTGATACTGTACTGATCTGTTTCTTGTTGCTGCGTTCATCTGTGACCATCTGCTCATGTTCGTGCTGCTGTTTATAATGATGTTTTTCTACTACATTAGGGCTTAGTGTATTACTAGCTGATGTCTCTCTTAGTTAATCCTAGATGTTATTATTGTATTTCTCTTGCATTTGTTGTTGGATGTAACTGGGACCCTGTGTACATAATCTCGTTTTCAACACATGTACTACATGCGGTGCAAATGACAATAAACTCTCTCTGACTCTCTGACTCTGACTCTGAAAATGTGTTGTACAAACTCCCGGGGCGTCGTCACTACACAAACAAAAGGAACCTGGAGTTTCCACAAACATTAAAAGAAACATTTCTAATAACTACTAGATAAACTTTTCTGCTAAACAAGAAAAATATTATAAATATGATACATTTTGATCAAATTAATTAAACAACAACCCTGTTACACGACACTGGTAGTGGTGCATTACCACCACGAACTGCTGAGGAAGTGGACAGAAACAATGCAAACAAACAAACAAACACATTAATTAATTAATCATTATTTTACAGGTTTGACTCGAACTTGATCTGATCTTAGTCTAAAAGAAAGATGAAAGGTGGTGGGCCGTGCATTATTATATATATTATATATCAAGGACTGCCAGGCCTTTAATTGTGTCCAGCATCAGAACAGCTGAAGTGAACAGGAGAGGACAAACATGTCTCCTGTTTCTGCAGATGTTCAGCTGACCAACATCTGGCTGCAGTGGAGAAACGTTCAGGAAGTAGAAACTAATTCTCTCCTGGACTCTGTGTCTGTTTGAAGCTCAGCAACGTTCTTCAGAGTCTCCCACTCTGAGTGCAGCCTCTCAAACGTTGGTTCTGCTGAGTTCTGTCCACAGAACCTGCTCCACATCTCAGGTCCAGATGGTCCACTCAGCTGCAGTTTTAGCTAAGCGTTTTAGCATCCGTAGCTTTTAGCAACGGCAGGTTTTGTTCATTCAAGCGAACAGAGCTAACAGCTAGCAAATAAACAAAACAGAACCGATTACTGTACCTTCAACTTCCAACTGAATGTCCAGTCGTCGTCCAGAGTCAGACCAGTCGACGTCTAATAAAAAGCAAGTTTTACGAGCGCTCCGAGACAACAACAGTTTCTTGTCCAACAGTTGAAAAGGAAATGGCTACATTTGAACGAAGCGCGCGCGAAGCAAGAGGCGTTGATTGGTTGAATATGATCACATGATACTTCCTGCGATAAACAAGAGTGGCGTTGATTGGTTAGGACAAAGTTCACATGCAACCTGACAAGCAAGAGTGGCGTTGATTGGTTGGAACGTATATGATCACGTTCTATTCACGTTTCACGTACGCCTGGATAATAATGATGATAATAATAATACCCTGATGCATGCTCAATAATAATAATAACAATATACTATATATATATATATATATATATATATATATATACAGTATATACAACAATATAAAAAAAACTGACAAAACGTTTAAAACAGAAGTACTAAAAATAAACCAGTGTGAAAATACTTTGTGTAAAATATCTTGGCCAAAAGTTTAAACAGAAGTATAGATTAAGTATACTTAGACTTTTAGTTTATTTTTAGTATAAGTCAAGTATTGTGTAAAATAAACTTGGCTAAGTATACTTTTGATAAGTACCTAAAAAGTAAACTGAAAGTATACTCTTATTTTTTTAGTTTAAAATTAGTGTACTTTAAGTATACTTGCATATACTACTTTTTGGTAAGGGTGAGCAGCGCTTACTGTTGATCCAGATGAATGGCTCGTCCTTACACTGCTTGCAGACTTGTTGCTGGATGCCATTTTGACCGTGAGGAATCGTTAGTTGGCGCCTTTTCACTGTAGTGTTTTCAACGAGGATGTTGGTGACACCGAGTTAAACCACAAATGAAGACCCTGGAGTTTAGTTGCAGCTTACTTAATTGTCTTCATGAACATGTGGTGAAAAGGCGTTCCTGCCTGACAATTGAGATTGGATGGCACCTGATAACGTTTTATGCCGCTTTTTGCATGTAAATCTTTGTTTTTGAAGCAAACCGTTAAACAGGAAGTACGTAACCGGAAGTACGTACCCGAAACCGGAAGTAGAATTTATCAATAATATTTTTTAATAAAAACTTATATAAAGCATGAATTGTTTGTCTAAACAACTTGCAAACATTTTTAATAACACCAAAAATGTTTGTTTTTTTATAATTATTTACTTTGTATTTAACCCTATGAACTTATTTCTTCTGACAGCTCTCTGATGTCTTTCAGGTTCTTCAAATCCAAACGCCGAACTCCACCAGAGACTCAGGTGGTTGAACGTTGATTCTCTGTGTTCAGAGCTTTAATCTGTAGGTTTGTGACATCATCAACATGACCTGTAAGAGTTTTGTTTCTCCTCAGAGTCAAAAAGCTGAGGAGGTTTCTGCCTGGAAACCAGGGAGTGAAGCAGAGGAAGAACTCCATTATGGAGACGTGAGCTTCTTCAAGAATCGACCTGAAGCTTCCTCCACTTCAGAGCAGACTGGAGGACAGCAGGAGACGGTGTACGCACAGGTCAATCTGTCCACATCTGGAAACTGTTCAACTCAGACTGCAGGAGGTCCAGAGGAGCTCTACGCTCAAATCAAGAAATAACAGCTTTACATTTCATTTTGTTTCCAGAAGAAGATATTTCCCGTTCAAATATCAACATTATTTTAGCTTAAAAAAGAAATTTATGTTGCTGCTTAAACATGTTAATGTTTTATTTTCTCTTAGTTTAGTGCTTTAACACCAGTCCTCTTGTTTTTTTCTTGTTTTTTCTTTTTAAGTGTTCTTTTTACAATAAAGTTAAAACCCATTTTGGCCTGTATGTGTCTGTTTCTAAATGACAGAAGTTGTCAGTGTGTAGGATTCTGGTACATTCTGCACTAACAACTCACCAACTTGCCTGTTACTCACATCCACTCCTTCATCGACTGCTTTCTGACTCCACTGGAATCCATCACCCTCCTCTTGTATCCTGCTACAACGACAAACCAAAGTAAGATTAAACATCTTTTGAGAATACCCTGATGCATGCTCAATAATCCAGGTAGAAAAATCCAAAAAAGCTAAGTCTGGTCCTCTGGACATTCAAAAAACAAAACAAAACAAAGCAAAAAAAACTGTAGAAACGTTTCGTCTTTCGTCCGAAAGACTTCCTCAGTCTGAGAAGCTGAGTTCAGCTCAGTCTTATAAATAGCACCCTCCCACAGTGGATCAACCAGTTGGCTGATGACAGCCGAAACCAGTTGCTCACATGATCAAGGAGGACCATCAGCCTGACGATGGATCGTTAACACCCTGATAGCAAACAACCAACATTATACCTATAGCAATACTTTATGACTGTAAACATTGAATATAGTTATCTGAAACTCCACCTTAAGCTTAGGAAATACGTATTTGTCTTAACACTTGTGAACCAGTCTGTTTTTGTAAGATATGATAAGTATAAAGATAACTAAACAAAACTCTGAGAAAAACCTGAAAAGCTGAAATAAAAAGAGGATGTGGGTTGGTTCTTCTGCAGCGTCCTCTCAGTGATGGTCTGTGTCGCAGCTTTTACAATGAAGTTTCTTCAACATTTTTACCACAGGCTGGTTTTGGAGTGTTTTGCTTTGAAGGCAATGTTTTCTCTTGTTTGTTCAGTTAGTTTTCTGAGAAATGAGATGTACAGTAACTACACATCAGCACCAAGTGCTGCAGTGGGATATGATGGTCAACCGACAGAGGAACAGCAAAGAAAAAAAATCCTGTTCATTAAAATATCAGCATGGTGATAAAGCAGTGGTGGCTGGCTAATATAGGGCTCTAGGGCACCGCCTCACGTCTCATCACTCACCACATTACCTTGAATAAGACATGAAAATGTTAAATTTTCATTCAACAGTTATTTAACCTCTGGGATCAGGGGTCTAAATGTCCGTTTTGGTATAAATTTGAATTTACCCTCATATTTCCATCATAAAAACTATTTATCTGGCCTTGTTTGGTATTATTTTTTTCAGGACAACCTTATCTTCATGATTTTACAGTCTTTGTTTCATTTTGATAAAATGCATGAGCACATTGGAGCAAAAAATAACATAAAAAATGAAATCTGTGTTAGTAAAATATTGATATTGTAACGTTGTCGCGGTCACTCAAGTACCAGACGTTCTGCTTCAGCCAACACTTTATTAAAGAACACAAATAACAGGCCAGTAAACTCAGAGTCACTGTTTGGCCGTGACCCACGCCATAACTCCTCAGCTTCCCAACTGGTGCTCCCAGCCTCTCGACAGAACCGCCAAAAACTCCCTCTAGCCCCACCCCATCTTATTTCCCAACAACCCTTGCGTCATAAACAGGACATGTCAAACATTAGAACCAGTAACAGAACAAGAACAATTAAACTTAACATGACTCTTCAAGGATCATTACACTGCCCCCCCAACACAAAGTTCCTCGTCCTCGAGGGAACAACACAGTCTCTAAGGCGGGGAGGCAGTTGGCGTTGCCTCCTGGGCCTCCGAGAGGCAACAGGAGGTGTAGGGGCAGGAGGTGTAGGGACAAGACGTGTAGGGGCAGGAGGTGTAGGGACAGGAGGTGTAGGGACAAGAGGTGTAGGGACAGTAGGTGTAGGGACAGGAGGTGAAGACAGCTCCTGTTGCGAGTCCAACTGTACATGGGCACGAGGACCTTGCACACGTCCTTCTAGGAAAGCGGGTAAGGAATGTCCTCTGTAGGGAGCCATTCTGTCCCTGTGCAGGACCACCTTCCTGCCTCTAGGGGGCAACTGCACCCTGTAGACCACCTCCCCCACTTGTTCCAGAACACTGCAGGGCCCCACCCAGCTGCTGTCCAGTTTGGGGCAACGACCTTTTTTCCTCTTTGGGCTGAAGACCCACACCAGCTCCCCAGCCAGGAAGTGCCTTCCTTTAGTGGTGACATCATAATTTCTCTTTTGGCGCAGTCCCGCCTTTGCCAGCTGGTCCCGGGCAAAGGAATGTGCTGACTCCAACCGGTCCTGTAG
>JBBPBX010004973.1:35796-53981 GCA_038048925.1 Garcialebias charrua
AAAGAAGACGGACTATCTAGTAAATTAATTTGAATATCTACAAATAGAATCAAACCCAACAAATAATACATCTTATATGTAATTAAGAAATATTGCCTATAATAATAATAATAAAAAAAGTTAAACTTTTCTTGTTTTTCTACCTGGAATACTGCATAATGGCATTACCTAAAACACAATGACAGTAAGCATATTTGTATGCTTAACTAAATATTCTAATCTGGTCTACAAAATAAAAACATGTGTATCTTATTATCTTTTGTTGAGTTAATAAATCTAAGATTTTGTCACTTCCGCCTCTTGGTTCAGTAATTTTAATGAAAAAGACCTGTCTGTGGTTGGATGGTGACGTGTGGTTCATAAAACTTGGGTTGCGAGCTCAGAGCCGATGACAGACAACAGACAGAGAAGAGAGGGAGGGAGCAAAAAAAAAAAAACGAGGAGCCCCCGCTGCTGTCAGAGACACGACGAGCAAGCGTGGCGTGCGCATGTGTTCTGAACGCAAACACGCTTCAAATTATTGTTAGTTCATATATCTGCTCTCAAATCAGTGGTAACATACTGCACACTCAAACTGATGGCATAATATGCCATCGTGAAATGAAGGCTAAGCTAGTGAACAGGTTGATAATCACGCACATCTCTACCCACCTCTCTTGGGGAAAAACTGTTACAAATCGACACCCTTTCCTTTGTCTGTCTTCCTTTTCTTATTTCTCTTTCCTATTTTGACAGCCTGATTTTACGATTTTTCTGGGCAGCATGTTTGTTGTTACTCTGTCATCCTCTGACTGCAAAGTAACACCAGCAGCGTCAAGTGAGTTAAAGCAGCTAGGAACATACCATTTCATGCAGATACAGAGGGGTGTTTGTTAAATATGACGATGTTTGCTTTTTGGTCTGGGAAAGATAATATTTAAGTTTTACTGTTAGAACAAGTAAAAACAAAGCTACTACCATTAATGTATTATTATCAGGGGCCAACCACACCATGAAAAAAATAAAAATAAAAAAGGCCAATCTGAGGGCCCCTGTTTGTCAAGGGCCCCTGGAATCGTACCAACTTTTACCCCCCATACGGCGCCCCTGCTTACAGGAAACACTGAGAGTCAGATTTGTTTCTGCTGTCTTCTTACGTTTCCCTCCATCCACAGGATATCTGACAGAACATGTGATGTTGTCTCCATCATGTTTGTCTGACAGAGTGATGTTCTTCTGGATTTTAGTTGTAAACGTTCCATCTGGGTTCTTCTCTGTTCTCTGAGAGTCTTGTTGGAGACTCCAGGTGAGTTCAGGAGGTGAGTCTGGACAGGGAGTCTGAGCTGAGCAGGTGATGGAGACAGACTCCGCCTCCTTCAGATTCTTCAGATCACCTGAGACTCCAATGCTGGGACTCCAGGCAGAATCTGGGATTTACAGACACCAGAACAGATTAAATGCAACCAGTCAAACTGTCTCTCACACACACACACCATTTTGGGCTGTAGGAGTTTCTTTATGAACCCAGTGTGAGCACAGAGAGAACATGAAACTAACAAAAAAGTCAAATAGGAGACCTTGATGCCAAGCAGCTGAGCCAATTGCTGCACTGAAATGTAGCTGATGCAAACTATAAAGAATATATCTAAAACATCTTTAGTGTATCAACAGTTCCTTTTAAATAACTTCAAATAATTTTACATTAGTCCACCAACTGAGTTCATTTTGAACCAAGTGCAACTGAAATGTTAACTTTATATGAAAAGACAATTTCCCCTTTAATCATCTCATATTTGTTTAATTTGAACATGAGTATAAAAGACGAGTTCTGTGATCCTTTAAAACAGCTGCTGATCATCAACAAGCTGAGCTGCTGATCATCAACAAGCTGAGCTGCTGATCATCAACAAGCTGAGCTGCTGATCATCTTTAGAACAGTTGATGTTTGTGTCTAAAGGTTGGTGAAGCTGTAACAAGTTTTATAGAGAGTTTAGTTTTAAAATTCTTACCTTTAACTAATATTTGAAGAGAATCAGCACAAGCTGAAGCCCTGAAGTCTCCGTTCTCAATCCTGAAGAAGTATTTGTCTGAATAACTTGTGTTTAAATCAGGAAACAGAGTGGTGCAGTCTTTGTCCTTCAGGTTTCCAGTGATGTTCAATTTGTAGATGTTAACTGATCCATCACTGTGAAAAATGTTGTTGTTTGTAGTGGACCACCACCAATTTTTCATCCAAACAAACTCCATAGATTGTTTTGCTGCTGTCATATCTTTGATCTGTTGTGCTATAACTACATGGGATTAACAAACAAGATCCACTCAGAGCTTTCATCATCCCTGGTGTTGAGATACGAAGGGCTGGTGGTACATTAACACCACAATCATCCACACCACCTGTGAAATGAGACTGATGGTGAACAAAGTGTGGAGAAAATCTGCCTGCAGACAAACTTCCTGATCCACAAACTCCAGCTCAGCTGCAGCGTGTTACATGTGGAGCCTTTAGACAAGATCAGGATGAAATCTTTCAGAAAAGATTCGTGTGACGTCTCCACATGAGCGAGAACAAACCTGAAACATGTGCAGGGAAGAAGAGGCTCAGGAACATGTTGACTGTCAGCACAGACAGAGCTGCCATCAAACTCACACTCTTCATCTCTCACTCTGGAGACTAGAGGAAAACAATGTTGTGTTGCAGTATTTTAATAAAATGATATATGCTGGATGACTTATTTATAATATTCACTGGCATCTTCAAACATACAAATAATTTATTGTGTTAGAAATGAGGAATACTGCAGAGTTGCTCCCAAAAGAACTTAAATTCAAGAAAAAAAAAACATATTTTAAAATTATTCTTGATAACTGCTCCCTCACCCCACCACCACCACCAAAAAAGGGGGTTGTGTATTTTTCCAACAGAATGTTTAAAAATCAGAAGACAAAATCCCTCAATAAATGTAAAGACGTCACTTACCAAATAATCTGCAGCCAAAACATAAAGTTTAGTTTTAAATCCAGTTCTTTTGTTAATTCTAGCCGATCAGCAGATAATAGATCAATACTCTCCTCTGTTTCAAAGAAAATGAGAAGCAAAGGCATCAATTATTTTAGAAACCGACCTTATCTTCAGCCCACTTCCTGACAGTCTGAAAGAGGAAGTCTATTTAGTACTGTATTGTCATGTTTACGTCATTAAGTCAAACTACACAAGAGGACTTTCAGATCTCATCTGTTGAACAGTAAGTTTAGGAAACAAACATTAATTTTACACCTGGATTCATGAATGAACTGGACTGGACTGAACTGGACTGGACTGAACTGGACTGAACTGGACTGGACTGGACGGTTTCTGCAGGTGCAAATAGGGATTTGTAGTTTGCTGTTTTATGCAACATTTAATCCTACCATAACTGTGTAGATTACTGCATGGGTTGAATCAGTTTGTTTGTGTTAATAATGAATCTTCTTCATTAGTTCCTCAGGGTTCTGTACTTGTGCCGATATTCTTTACATCATATATGCTTACATACTTATGTTTTATTAAAGTTATTAAAGAGTGTTAGAATATGCTCTATATCTGAAGCAGTGAGAGGAGGAGCACTCGACGTCCATTTCAGAAGGTTTATTTTACCCTCATGTAAAGTACAAGACCACGAGCCCTGGGCCATTGTCAGCTTACCATGCGGTCAAAACATAATGGCCGAGTATAAAACAGAAAACCAGTCTCTTCAGAGCTTGGCCACACCTCCAGGAGTCATCATCACCATCTGCGAATGGGAAGCCCTACTCTATCATGTGACCCAGCTCTCAGCCAATAATATCTCACCATCTCGTATTCTATAATGGGTGGTGCGTGAATGTTGGGAATTGTAGGCATGTAACTAAAACTACATTTTCTACCAGAAACAGAATCAGATGTCTATTATGGTGCGCTAAGATTCATAACTGACTGTATCTATCGTACCCACCACTGCACCCTGTATTCACTGGTTAACTGGACATCATTAACCTCACGCAGACTCTCCCACTGGTACATTTTCATCTTTAAATCACTTCTTGGTCTGCTGCCTTCATACATCTCCTCCTACATGTCTCTGCGTGAGTGCAGCTACAGCGTGCGCTCTCAGGACATGATTACCTGCAGTGTTCCCTCAGTGAGGACTGAACTTGGCAAAAGGGCCTTCTCCTACTCCGCTCTTGTTTCCTGGAATATCTTACAAAAAGATCTGAAGCTCTCGACCTTGACTTCTCTAAATGGATTTAAACATCTGTTGGACTCCTGGTAAGAATCAATGCAGACATGTTCCTGTTTTTACTTTTCTACATTTGCTTTATAATCTAGCTGTTTTTGCTACATTTGACATCTTACTTTAACTTGTTTAAAAAAAATCTGCATGCCTCTTTTATGATTGTCTATTGTTGTCATCATTCTTTGTTGAAACCAGGTCTCTCTTGTAAATGAGTCCACGAGTTTCAATGGGATTAAATGTCTAAATAAAGGTTGAATGAAAATGCAACTTTTTTATGTCTTATTTAAGGTAATGTGGTGAGTGGTGAGAGGTGAGGCGGTGCCCTAGCGCCCTATATTAGCCAGCCACCACTGCTTTATCATCATTTCAGCTCCATGCTGATATTTTAATGAACAGGATTTTTTTTTCTTTGCTGTTCCTCTGTCGGTTGACCATCATATCCCACTGCAGCACTTGGTGCTGATGTGTAGTTACGTCTCATTTCTCAGAAAACTAACAGTGAACAAACAAGAGAAAACATTGCCTTCAAAGCAAAACACTCCAAAACCAGCCTGTGGTAAAAATGTTGAAGAAACTTCATTCTAAAAGCTGCGACACAGACCATCACTGAGAGGATGCTGCAGAAGAACCAACCCACATCCTCTTTTTATTTCTGCTTCTTAGGTTTTTCTCAGAGTTTTGTTTACCGTATTTTTCAGTGTATAGGTCGCTGATCTGTTTTCTTGTTGCTGTGTTCATCTGTGACCATCTGCTCATAAAGACATGTTCGTGCTGCTAGTTGTAATGACGTTTTTCAATTACTCTAGGGCTTAGTGTATTTCTAGTTGGATGTTTTTCTTAGTTCATATCCTAGATGTTATTACTGTTTTTCTCTTACATTTTGTTGTTGGATGTAACTGGGACCCTGTGTACATAATCTCATTTCATCGCATGTACTACATGCGGTGCAAATGACAATAAAGACTCTCTGACTCTGACTCTGACTCTGACCTTTTTATGTTTTTTTCAAGGCCTGCGACCTATACACCAGTGCAACCTATTTATGGATTTTTTTTCCATATTTTTAGACCAATTTTTGGCTGTGTTATGATCTTTTTTCACTTTGGCATAAAATGGTGCAGTACCACTTTCGGCCGCTAGGGGCACAGTGCAGTACCACTTCCAGAGGAGTACACCGACCCAAGAAGAAGAAGTAGACCGTTTCCAGCTCATGTGCCCGAAAAAAAGCTCCTCTGCTCGGACTGATTCTGTCTGCCTCCTGGGCTGGATGTAGCTTATGTTAGCTCTGTTTGTTTGCTGTTTGTCAGCAAGATAAGTCAAGAACCACTCAGCGGATTTTTCTGAAACTTACAGAATGGAATGGAATCACAGTGTGGACGTTTACAAGTGAGTACCTTTATTAGATGTTTGAGATAAAAAAAAAACTATCTTTTTGTAGCATTTAGCTTCTAGTGTTAGCTTCTGTATTTGTTATAAATAGCTTCGAAACCACTCGGTGTATATTTTTTCTGCTTACAGAGTGTAATTATAGGAGCTTTAATGTACGTTACTATGGTCTCGAGAAAACATTTGACCTAAAATTCGATTTTTTATTTGTGTTCTGAGAGGCGGACTTCCCGTGTTAGCATTCGTTTTTATTTCAGTTTACTTCTGTTTGCTTATAAATAGCTTCGAAACCACTCGGTGTATATTTTTTCTGCTTACAGAGTGTAATTATAGGAGCTTTAATGTACGTTACTATGGTCTCGAGAAAACATTTGACCTAAAATTCGATTTTTTATTCGTGTTCTGAGAGACGGACTCCTCTCGTGTTTAGCTTTGTTAGCTTCTGGCAGACATTAGCAGCAGAGCTAAACACTCGGTCCATATTGCCGGGTTGACTCAGCGGTCACGCAGTGCGTCAGCGGTGGATGACGCGTTACGTCGGTGTATCGGTCGCACCTACATCACGTAGGTGCGACCTATACACCGGTGCAACCTATTTATGGATTTTTCCAATTTATTGATAAATATTGGACACTGTGACCTATACAACGGTGCGACCTATACAACGGAAAATACGGTAGTTATCTTTATACTTGTCATATCTTACGGAAACAGACTGGTTCACAAGTGTTAAGACAAATACATATTTCCAAAAACTTAAGGTGGAGTTTCTGATAACTAATGTTTACAGTCAGAAAGGATTGCTATAGATATAATGTAAAGAAGATGGGATGTTCAGTCAACATTGAAATTACACAGGAATTGGAATTCTTCTTCAGATGCTTGCTTTTATGTTTTTTTTTATTACAATGTTAGGGCACCGTTCTAAAGTTCCTGCACCCCAAGGACTTTACACCAGTGGCCTTAACATCTGACCTGATGAAGGTTCTGGATTGTCTGTTCCATGCCCATCATTCATCAGGAGTATTTCCGGATCGTATGAAGGTTGCTAAAGTAATCCCTCTTTTCAAAAACGGTGATAAAAGTGTTTTCAATAATTACAGACCGATATCATTATTGCCACAATTTTCAAAAATCTTGGAGAAATTGTTTGTCATCAGAATGGATCTATTTGTTGAAAAGCATAATATTCTAGATCAGCCGTGGTTCAGGGAGTTGGGTTGTTGAAAGTTTTGGAAAATGATGTTAAAGAGGCAAAATCAATGGCAATATTTAAAAGAATGATTAAGTTTAAATTATTAAAATCCTATATCTAACTTAGCTTAAGTTAGAAATTGTATGTTGTATTGGAGGTTAAAAGCATTGTTCATTTCTTTTGGAAATTAAATAAATTGGTTGTATGAATTGTTTGTTAGAGAGATAAGGGGCAGATAAAATAAGATTTTTTCTTCATCTGCTGCCTTTCATTTTATACTTTTTTTCTTCTTATTATTTTATGTGTATATTGTTATGCATTTTATTATTATAAAATGAATGAATAAATTAAATCAAAATCTTGGCCCTTCTACTCCATGCTCCCTCCAGGATGGAGGCTCTTCACTCAGTCTCTATGGCTGAGCCAGGCCTACAAAGAAAGCTCCGTTCTGCTGCTTCTATTTGGGATCTTGTTTCTTTCAGTCATGATTCAGACATCAGATCCTTAAACTCATGATGGCAAGTGAAGTTCACCTTTTGACTCTTTCTTTACCGTAGCCAACCCAAGCAACATCCTCATTACTGACATGAGACGTCCAGATGCCTGAACTCCTCTATCTGAGATGAATACTGCCGAGATGCAGAGGAGACAATTTACACTGTTCCAGTTGAGAACCATGGCCTCGGTCTCGGAGCTGACTCATCTCAGTCGCTGTGAACTGCACCTTAGATGCTGAATGTCATGGACCACATCATGTGCATGAAGGTGAGGTCCTGAGGTTCCAAAACTGTCACCTTCTTCTCCCCAACTGTTATTTATTTATTGTGTGATTTATGTATTATTTGGTGAAGTTATTGTGTGTTTTTTATTGTTGCACTGGTAGCTCATAGCTAAGTGTGGTGGTTAAATTTCAACAAATCAAGGATGTTTGCTGAAAAATTTAAGAATTTATTGTTTAAATTCAATTACTCTCTTTAAAAAGTTGTAGTCTAATGTTCCAGGCTCTCTGTGAGTAAAGACTGCATGTTCATTCCAACAAAAGGACAGAGATGTTTCCTCCATCCAATAATTCTCAGTCGGGTCATCTGGACAGTTTCATTTTTATAGAAATGTTTCACCCTCCATCCGGAAGGCTTCATCAGTCAGAGTATTTCCAGCAAACTGTTTCCCCACCAAGCAGTGAACACCTTAAGTGGATCAACCAGTTTGCTGGAGCCAAGATGGTTTCTGGGGGTCGTCCTGTCCCTCGTCGACTCCTCCCAGGCAGGCAGCCACAGCCAAAGTAGTTCAAGACAACAAAGTTCCTCTGACTGATGATGCCCTCCGGATGGAGGGTGAAACATTTCTATAAAAAAGAAACTGTCCAGATGAGAATTATTGGAATTGGTACCTGGATTATTGATTATTAATCCTGGATTATTTCTTTCCTACATCCAGTTCTTTAATTTTCATTTCGTTCAGATCATGTTTAGTTCATTAAATATAAACTTTTTTTTTTCAGACCGATATATGATGTGAGTACCTTTCTTAATAAAGTGTATGTACTGAACCTGATTAGAAATATGACAGAAGTTTAAAAAAAAGAAAGAATTTGTTTTGTTTTGTTCGACCAAAGTGCATAACTGTGATATAATTTCACTACGTTTTCTGACCCAGAGTAGAGCAGACTGATGAAAGAGACTCAGGTGTTCACAGAAGGTAAGTGGTTTTTATTTACAGTGTTCAGGTGAAGATCTTGATGCAAGGGGATGACAATAGTTGGATTAGGAATGGTTCTCAACAGATGTTTAATCTTACTTTAGTTCGTCGTTGTAGCAGGATACGAGAGGAGGGTGATGGATTCCAGTGGAGTCAGAAAGCGGTTGATGAAAGAGTGGATGTGAGTAACAGGCTAGTTGGTGAGTTGTTAGTGCAGAAGGTACCAGAATCCTACACACTGACACCTTCTGTCATTTAGAAACAGACACACACACACATACAGGCCAAAATGTGTTTTATTTTATTCTAAAATGAACACTTGAAAAAAAAAAAAAAAAGAGGACTGGTGTTAAAGCACTAAACTAAGAGAAAATAAAACATGTTAAGGTGTTTAAGCAGCAACAGACTTAAAAAAAAAAGCTAAAATAATGTTGATATTTGAACAGGAAATATCTTCTTCTGGAAACAAAATGAAATGTAAAGCTATTATTTCTTGATTTGAGCGTAGAGCTCCTCTGGACCTCCTGCAGTCTGAGTTGAACAGTTTCCAGATGTGGACAGATTGACCTGTGCGTACACCGTCTCCTGCTGTCCTCCATCCTGCTCTGGAGTGGAGGAAGCTTCAGGTCGATTCTTGAAGAAGCTCACGTCTCCATAATGGAGTTCTTCCTCTGCTTCACTCCCTGGTTTCCAGGCAGAAACCTCCTCAGCTTTTTGACTCTGAGGAGAAACAAAACTCTTACAGGTCATGTTGATGATGTCACAAACCTACAGATTAAAGCTCTGAACACAGAGAATCAACGTTTAACCACCTGAGTCTCTGTTGGAGTTCGGCGTTTGGTCTTGAAGAACCTGAAAGACATGAGAGAGCTGTCGGAAGAAATCTGTGTTTTACAAAAACTGATGTAAATCAAACATTAGTGTATGAATAATCTATCAGTTAAAACAGAAAAAGAATTAAGGGTGGGGCAGTTGCTACCGCCTCTCTGTCAGAAGGTTGCCAGATCGAATACTGGCCGGGGACCTTTCTGGGTGGAGTTTGCATGTTCTCTCCGTGCATGTTCTCTCCGTGCATGCATAGGTTTTCTCCAGGCACTCCGGTTTCCTCCCACAGACCAAAAACATGCGTGTTAGGTTCTAGAATTAATTCTAGAACCGCGCCGCTCGGGGTGGCTGCACGTTGGAGCAGCTCATTATGAGTTTTTGTTTTTGAAAACCTTATTTTATATTTTTTCTGGACGTAAATTGCTTTTTTTGGATGCTGTGCAGCTGGAAGGATTTTTACTGAAACCGTTTTACTTTTGGGCATTTGTTATGATGCGTAACCATGGCAACAATGTGTTTTTTTAACAACCAGGAGCAGCTGATTAACATCTCAAAAGCTCAAATACCTAAACTACAGCCCCAAATCCCACATGAGTTGAAGAGGAGGTGCCATGGATGAATTCTCGTCAACCTGGCAGCAGTTCTCAAGTACAGCGGGTTCGGATGTTGTCAGTCCATACAATGGGCGTTATCAACTGTTATCATCCCCATATATAAGGGTGAAACTGTCCAATCTACCTCCTAGCATGTTTAAAAGAACGTTATCAGCGTTATAATCGCTGTGAGTAGGCACCGTGTTTTTGTTTTCTTCAGCTTATGTAGCCGTTTTCCTAAACCTAACCTTAAACCTGACCCAGAGGACCAACCCTAAACCTAACCACGTAGCTAAAGACGGAGCGTGCTGTCATCGCTTGTAACGGTGTCAACGTACCTGACCTCGTAGGAGGTACAGGAGAGGCAATCTGACTGCTACGTATGGGGATGATAATAACTAATAAAGGTCATTTAATGGTTGATAACATCCTAAGCGGGTGTCAAGACCGCCGAGGTCCTGGAGCTGGTGGGAAACTCGGCTCATGACAACGGGAGGACCGGGATCATCCTCCGGCACCTTCAGCTGTCTGTCCGTGGTGACGAGGAGCTCGCAGACTGCTGGGAGGAGTGACCATCACTCAGGCAGGAATTCTGCGCAGCAGTCGGGCAGTTCTGCTGCCCAGAAGGACCGAGAGGCCAAACAGATCTGACAGCAAGCTGGATCTGGATGGATGGATCTGTGGCCAGATTCTTCAAACTCGCTGCAGGAGATCCTTCCTGCCCACATCTATCAGCATAAAACCAGGATAATTATCTATGACAACACTTAATTTCCCTTTGGGATTAATAAATTATTTGTTATTGACTTGAATTGATTGGTAACTGTAAATTGTCCTTAGGTGTCTGTGAGAGTGAATGGTTGTTTGTCTCGTTTCTCTATGTGTTCCTGTGATGGAGTGGAGGTCTGTCCAGGATGTACCCCGCCTCTCACACAGTGATAGTTGGATATGGGCACCAGTGACACCTGGAACCCAAAAAGGAAGAAGTGGGAATTTTTTTATTTAATGTAGATAAAGTTTGATGCAAAAAAGTTATCTAGTGCACATGCACATCATTTCACTGAGCATTAAAATGGTCAACATGGCTCAATGTGTCATTACTGGTTAGAAGAGATCGTGTTCTTCATGTTCTCACCTAATGTTCAACTGAAACATCACAACGATGAACTACATCTAATGTGAAGCTTTCATTCCGGATACTCACCAAACTGTAAGAATCAAGACGATGAGCACGATGAGTCCAAAGAGAACTGCTGCCAACCACAAGGGTTTATTCCTCTGAGAAACTCAAAGAAACAAGAAAATATAAATTATTACAGCAAAACTTATATTGAGTTGATGATCTATTTTAAATTTTAACACAGCTCAATAAAATATTTACCTTCCAAATTAAGAAGAACCACAGGTGACGTCTGGTTACCCAGATCATTTAGAGCCACACAATAAAACTCTCCTCCCTCAGAGACGTTGAAGCTGTAAACCTGACCCACAGAAACATGAACAGGTCCATGTTTGTTGTTCTTGAACCAGGTGAAGGTTCTAACAGGAGGCTTGGCTCTGCTGGAGCAGCTCAGCTCCACCCAGCTACCTGCTGACACCACACCTGATGGACTGATGGATGCTGAGGTGTCTTTAGGAGCATCTGAGGAGAACAGGTCACACATTAACTTCATTCATCAGAACCATCTGAACCGTGACGGGTCGACAGGATCACTTACAGGAAACACTGAGAGTCAGATTTGTTTCTGCTGTCTTCTTACGTTTCCCTCCATCCACAGGATATCTGACAGAACATGTGATGTTGTCTCCATCATGTTTGTCTGACAGAGTGATGTTCTTCTGGATTTTAGTTGTAAATGTTCCATCTGGGTTCTTCTCTGTTCTCTGAGAGTCTTGTTGGAGACTCCAGGTGAGTTCAGGAGGTGAGTCTGGACAGGGAGTCTGAGCTGAGCAGGTGATGGAGACAGACTCCGCCTCCTTCAGATCCTTCAAATCACCTGAGACCTTAATGCTGGGACTCCAGGCAGAATCTGGGATTTCACATCAAACATATAATTTAAAACAGAGGAAATGAATAAACTATTTTTTATAGTTTCACAACTCAAACTGATGAAACGTGAGACTGAATTGGTGTAGCCTCCATCCATCCATTATCTTTTGCCCTCTTCTTCCATGTTGGTCACGGAGGTCGCTGGTGCCCATGTCCAGCCATCACTGTGTGAGGGGCGGGGTACACCCTGGACATGTCTCCAGTCCAGAGACAAACAACCATTCACTCTTTCACCTAGGGACAATTAGAGTCACCAATCAGTCTAACATGCATGTTTTTGGTCTGTGGGAGGAAACTGGTTTACCCAGAGAAAACCCACTCATGCATGGAGAAAACATGCAAACTCCACCCAGAAAGGGCCCCAGACCAGGATTTGAACCAGCAACCTTCTCGCTGAGAGGCAGCAGCTCTACCAGTTGTGCCACCACGCTGCCCAAGAGAAAACATAATTTAAGATTAGCGTAAACTTTTTTTTTGGTCATGGAGAAGTAGAAGTATGCTTTCGTGCAAGAGTTTTAAAGCTGCGCTGACATCATCTTGTAACTCATATTGCACTACATATATATGTTTTATCATTCAACTATGTTCGTTTTTGCAAACAAACTTATAAGTATATTTAATTTTGATTTTAAATAGATTTTAAACTTTGCCCCGTGTTTATTCATGGGAAATCCGATTTCACGCGAACGCAGCATATGTGACGTAACGAGACGTAGAGGGCTCCGCGATTATGCATTTACATATTAGGACGGACAATTTAAAACCCGACAAATTTATCAATCTAAATGAATATTTGAGCCACATGTCTTCAGTTTGGGAAGCAGAAAGTTAGAAGAACAAGAAACAGCAGGTTCTAATTTAGGTCTGCACCCGTATTTATTTGATTTTTAACCTTATCAGGAAGCGAGGAGGCTCCGGGGGGTGGAGGTTTATTTATTCCATTCTCAGACAAAATATTTCATCTTTTGGGAAAGTGAAAAGGCTCACTTGTTCACTGATGATATTAGAACACCCAAAGGCGACACAACGTACCGGTAACAGCATTTGTCAAGTTAAAAAAAAAATAAAAAAAAGGCAAGCTCTGAGGCAAGCTGCTGACAGACGCAGGCTGTTTCTACGTCTCGTTACGTCACATATGCTGCGTTCGCGTGAAATCGGATTTCCCATGAATAAACACGCCGCAAAGTTTAAAATCTATTTAAAATCAAAATTAAATATATTTATAAGTTTGTTTGCAAAAACGAACATAGTTGAATGATAAAACATATATATGTAGTGCAATATGAAGCTTAGTTACAAGATGATGTCAGTTCAGCTTTAAAGCTGCACTATGTAACTTTGTAATGCAGTCTGTAACTTCTAACAATATATTTTTAACATATTTCTTCACTCTGTCACTATCTACTGACAGACTGATGTTAGACAAAGTAATCTCTGAAAAAAACTATAGTCCCCTTGCTTCTCTATCAGCATTTATAAAAACACTAAAAACACAGAGTGACCCGTCCTTAACCAGCCAATAAAAACAGAGCTTGAATTTGAATCAGCCAATAAAAACAGAGCTTGAATTTGAATTTCAGCAGAGCCTCCCCCTCAGAGCCATATATGGCTCTGAGGGGGAGGGATCAGAATGCTTTGCCTGTTGAACATTTTTCTAAGTTCTGCACTCTACAGAAAGTTACACATAGCACCTTTAAGATCACGTAGAGAAATAATGGAGTTGTTGTCATTTTGGTAAAACTTTGAAAACAACTTTATGAGCAATGTCTTGCCTTATTGAGATATCTCCAATGAGCTGTTAGCACTTGTATTCTGTGTTTTCAATCGCTTATATATACTACCACACATTTTACATCAGTATCTGTAATTAAATAATGTAGCCATTTTTTATGATAAGGTTGACTAGCTGTGGCAGCCATCTTGAATTGGGTTGACTCCAACATTTAATCTGTTGTAAATGTTCATTTGATTATTAATTTCTGAAAGTTCCATTAAAATCTGTCCATTGTTTTTTGTAAAGAAATTTTGGTAACAATGCTACAAACAAACACAAAGAGACACGAGAAAAAAACGTTATCTCTCCCCATCAGCTTCAGCGGTGGGTGATGAATATCAAAACGTCACTACAACCAGTATCTTCTGCTGAATCACTGATTATTGCTGTAAAACCAACACTGGCGTGTGTAAAATTCAAAATAAATAAAAATATTAAAGTGGGATGACTTTTGTTACTATTTGGTACAACTGTGTTGTTGGGGAAACCTTCAGGGTTAATGAAAAATGTCTTACCATGAACTGTTATTTGAAGAGGATCACAGAGAGCTGTTGCCTTGAATGATCTCATCTCGACTCTGAAGAAATATTCCCCTGAATGACTCATGTTTAAATCAGAAAACACAGAGGTGCAGTTTGTCTCTTTCAGGTTTCCCATCAAGTTTACTGTAAAGGTTTTAACTGAATTCCTGATGTCATAAATTTTATCTCCACTTTTAATCCAACCTGCAGAGACTTCATTATTGATGTTCGGTTCTTTAGGAGTAAAGCTGCATGGGATCAGCAAACAAGTTTCACTCAGAGCTTCCATCTTTTTTGGTGCACTGATGGAGAGACCTTCACAACGATCAGTCAAAACTCCTGTAAAATCAGATTATTAAATAAATAAATGTTGAGAAAATATGTTTGAAAACGGAATTAACAAATGTAACTTTAGAGCAGCTGAAGCTTTTGTAGATCTAAAATAAAACAGTTTAATCTTTACCATATTCAAATAAAGTGAGGAAACAGCTGACCTGGAGGACAGAAGACGCTCAGGAACATGTTGACTGTCAGCACGGTCACACACAGAGCTGCTGTCATCTTTCACACTGGAAACGTTTCAGTCCATCAACTGAACATATAACCAGCAGCGTGTGTTAAAGTCAGTGAGCTATAAAAACCAACAGTCATCCTTCCTTATTTTATTTAAAGAGGACGTCTCCTTTTAAAGACATCTGCTCGTCGTGGTTTGATCAAACAACATACTTGGTTTTTTTTAAGATGCCTGAGTTTTATTATCTAAATCATTTTCCCCAACCATTGGGCAGTAGATCGTTTGGAACTTGCCCACTGAGAAAGAAAAAAGTATTCATTTGAAAATTTCTTTTTCTGTTAGTCGATGATTTGTTTTATCTTGAAAAACGATCACTTTTGTCCACAACTTCTGCACTTGCTTCACTCAGTTGCAGTTCTTTTATTCACCACTAAGTTCTCAAACAAACTTTGACAAAAATGAGTAAAAAAAACAAACGTCACTGGAGAGCTTCTTTGAAAACAGGAACTAGTTTGATGAAGAGCGATCAGAAGGCTCCACAACAGCTACCAAAATAAAAGCTGCATTTAAATAAAACAATTGTCCTACAGGTTCATCACATCAGTCAGGTGTCACATGCTCGAGTGCGCTCTGTGTGTCATATGGTAACCCACTGTCCACCGAAGTCCTGCAACCTTTAACACTGCTTCACCACATGGAGACTGAGCTCCCTTCACTACAGGACAAGCATTTGGAGTTTTTTAAAGGAAACAAGTGAATATGAAGAAACAGTTACTGAAGATGCCACTTCATTAAATGTGTCTGCACTGACAGCATTGTGTTTAGTGGCTAACCCCCCCGCACACACACACACACACTCTCATTCTCTTCCCTGCAGCTCCAGCTGATGTGAGCAGAAGATCAGAATGAATGAAAATGAAGAACAGGTGTGAGGAAGAGGATCAGCGTTTGTTGGAGAGTCTGTTGTAGCCAGCCTCCCCACCATCACAGACATCTACACCTCCAGATTCAGGAAAAGGGCCACCTGCATCATGAAGGACCCCACTCACCCAGCACACACACACTTCTTGACCCGCTCACCCCAGGAAGGAGGTTGAGGAACATTAACTGTAGAACCACTAGACTGAGGCTGCAGTGACGAGCCCACAGGCCCCGCTGGCAAACCACGCCCCCAGAGTAGATCCGTCCATGGACACAGAGCCCTGAGGTCATATCACCCAACAACAGAGGACTGACAGAGTCAGGGCACCCAGGCCCCGGCAGGCAGCCACAGGGTGGGCCAGCGCACACCCGATCACCCAGTCCAGATGCCGAGAGCCACCAATGCACCGGCGGCAGGGCGGCCCGTCGCCGGCGGATGCCCTTCTTGACACAATCTGCACCATTTACCCAAACTTGGGACCAGCACAAGAAATACACTGGCTTGTGCTTCCTAGTGGTTGGTTTAGGATTAAAAAATAAATAAAGATTTACAAAAAACAAGTCAACAGAAGATTGAAAGCACATGTGTTTTTACAGAAGTGTTTTGCATTCATTTCTTAAAGCATTTTTTTTATTATTATGATCATCTTTCTTCATATCTGAGCTGAAACAACGTGAAGATGGAGAACAGAACAGCTGCTCTGCAAACCTCACTTTATGAATTCACTTTACATAGTTTTAGTCAGAGTCAGAGAATCTTTATTGTCATTTGCACCACATGTGGAACATGTAATGAAATGGGACCCTGATTATGTACACAGGGTCCCAGTTACATCCAACAGTAAAATGTAAGAGAAGAACAGTAATAACAAATAGGATATGATCTAAGAAAAACATCAACTAAAAAGACACTAAGCACCAACTTCACAGAAATGCATCACTCCAAACAGCAGCACGAACATGAGTCTGTATGAGCAGATGGGCACGAATGAACACAACAACATGAAAAACAGATCAGCAGCAACATGATGTGATATTTCACAGTGATTATTCTGGTTATTTATTCATGAGTCTAACAGCCTCAGAGTAGAAGCTGTTCCTCAGTCTAGTGGTTCTACATTTGATGCTCCTCAACCTCCGTCCTGAAGGGAGTGGGGCAAAAAGTGTGTGTGCTGGGTGAGTGGGGTCCTTCATGATGCAGGTGGCTCTCTTCCTGCATCTGGAGGTGTAAATGTCTGTGATGGTGGGGAGACTGACTCCAACAGACTTCTGTGCAGCCTTCACCACTCTCTGCAAAGCTTTTCTTTCTGCAGCTGTGCAGCCTCCATGCCACACGTTGATGCTGGAGAACAGGATGCTGTCCAGAGCAGAATTTTAGATGCAAACAACAGTTAAAAGTTGAACACTAAATTATTACAACCAGTGTTTTGGTGAAGAAATCTGTTTGTACACATTTATTAAAAAGTCATTTATTCTATCATGACAAAGATTGTAAATATTTTTTCCTGTTTCACATTTTCTTAATGTTTATCAGTAGTGATGTTCAATGTGTTCAACAACTATTTGTTTATTGTAAATATTTGTTGTAAAAAAAGAGTGAAAAATTACTGTCAAAAACAAAAGCAAGGCAGGTCCTTAAAACAACATTAGTTTTCTTTAAAAAATAGAAAAGCCTGTTTTATCCAAGTAACATTTATTCTAGCATTTACATGCCTGAATTACTCTGTGATCCAACAAAGCTTGAATTTCACGACATAAAGAACAAAAGAACAGTCAGGTAAAGGAAATCATCCCTCTGACACAGGACTGGACATCTTCCTCGCCTTCTTGTGTCTTAGGATGCTTGACTCTCAATCACTCTGTTGACATAATCTGCTTCATTTTGGTCCTGAGGACATGAAACAAAAAATCATACTTATTGTTAAGACAAACTTTACAATAGAAAATAACCCTAATGGTCAATACATACCCCATGTCTTCATAATGTGTACCCTGTACATTCCCCTGCTTATATGTTGTAAGCACCAATATATGTACTTTGTAGGAACCCTGTAAGTACTTCAATCATCTTATTTAAGTACCTCATACATTATGATGTACTGTATCATTACATACTTCTCATCATATGCAGTATGTACCTGCAAAGTTATCCAGTAAATACCACAGTGTATATTCTGTAACTACTAGCATTTGTGTCCCTGTATGTATCCTGTACTTACATGTATGTACCGGACATAACTTGAGTATCTACCCTGTAAAAATAAAGGTGTATTTCCAGTAAATACCTTATACCATATTTTTTGCTGTACAAGTCGCATCTTTTTGCATACATTTCCAAGTCCTATGACTTTACTGAGGACACCAGCTGCTAACTAACTATCGCTACCCCCCTCCACCCCCGGAGAACTGTTCTGTGAGCGTTATCGGAGGCCGGCTGGGTACATCTGCAGAACTGTTTGCTATCTAAAAATGGCTC
>JBBPBX010004974.1:6926-20329 GCA_038048925.1 Garcialebias charrua
GACTTTTGAACACTCATAACCATGCTACCCCATAACTTGCCTTGGTCGCTGTATTTTGATTGGGAATCACTGTATCACTGTATTTTGATTGCACCACTCTAATTGCGCTGTTTTTTAGTAGGTTTTGTTCACTGAATATTGTATTGATGTTTTATGGTTTATGTTTTTTATGTTTCTATATTTTATGCACCGTTATGCCGAAACAAATTCCTAGTCTGTGAATCCTGTTCATTGACAATGGCAATAATAAACTGAATCTGAATGGCTGATGTCCAATATTAACTTAATCATTGACTGATACCATGTCAATAATATCGTGCATCCCTATTTTAAACCACTTTTCATTCACAAGCTGTACATCTTGTACTTTATTCTTGCATTTACAAGGCTTTGGTTTTCCAAACTCTGTAATCAAATATTAGTTTAGAGTCTTCAAGTTTTAACACATTGTTTACCTCACTGCAGGGCAGCAGTGGAGATGATGCTCAGATGGAACTCAAACATCTCACCATGACAGAGTTTGTGATTCAGAAGGAGGGAGGGGGGTTGAATGAAGCTCCAGAAGACATCAGCATAGTCCTCAAAGGAGTGGACGTGTTGCATGACCTGACTTCAGCTGCCTCAGCATGTGCCCTGCTTCTGGGTTTGATATATGCTCTGAAAATAGCTTATCCAGAGCCTCTTCCTTCATATACAAGGTCTTCTAAACAATCTTCATGCAACTGAGCAGCAAAAGATGTCTCCCAAAGTCCACAATTTGTTTGGAAGACTTCAGCGCTGACAATAAAGACACCGACGTGCCACAGGACAGACTGTCTTCTGTCTTGATTGAACAGAAGAGCTCCATGTTTTGGAAGCTTAACAAGGGTTTGAACTGGACTTTTTGAACTTCTTTTGGACATTGTGCATGTGAGGAGCTGTTGAGCAAAACTGTTCAAGCATTTGAGATGGTTTCACAATAAAACTTAAAATGTTTAATTTGTGCAATGGCGATTTCTTTTTTCAGCCAACTTGAATTTCTGATCAACACCACCAGCCTGATGAAGAAAGCTCATCAGAGACTCTACTTCCTCAGGTGGCTGAGACGAGCTGGTCTGAGAAGCTCAGTCCTCACCTCCTTCTACAGGTGTGCAGTGGAGAGCATCCTGTGCTCCAGCATCAACATGTGGCATGGAGGCTGCACAGCTGCAGAAAGAAAAGCTTTGCAGAGAGTGGTGAAGGCTACACAGAAGATGTTGGAGTCAGTCTCCCCACCATCACAGACATCTACACCTCTAGGAAGAGGGCCACCTGCATCATGAAGGACCCCACTCACCCAGCACACACACTTTTTGCCCTGCTCCCCCTCAGGAAGGAGGTTAAGGAGCATCAAGTGTAGAACCACTAGATTGAGGAACAGCTTCTACCCTGAGGCTGTTAGACTCATGAATATAACCAGGATAATCCCGTTTCTGCTGATCTGTTTCATGTTGCTGAGCTAATCTGCTCACACAGACTCATGTTTGTGCTGCTGTTCGGCGTATTGCGTTTATTGTTTTTATGCCATAAGTGCTTAGCGTATTTTTAGTTTATGTTTTTCTTAGTTCATATCTTAGATTTTATTGCTGTTTTTTTATTTTTATATTTTATTGTTGGATGTAACTGGGACCCTGTGTACATAATCTCGTTCCACCACATGTACCACATGCGGTGCAAATGACAATAAGGAATCTCTAAATAGCAACAAGTGGTTGATCAACAGAAACAAATCCTTAACAAAGGTAAATGAACACATCTACAGTAGTTGCTTTGGCCATCCATCTCTAGGAGAAGAAAGAAAACAAAGCTAGACTTTCATCCAGTTGGTTTGTGTTTCATGTCAAACTCCACTTGTGTGTTTTGTGTCTCATTTTTCTTGTCCCATCTCTACACTTAGCAAATAAAGGCAAACCACAAAAAAAACCCCAAAACAATCAGAAAAACAAAACATCCAAACACACACATGCAAAAAAATAAAAAAAAATCTACGCACAGTGGTCTTGAAAGACTAAGCCAATAATCAGTGAGGACTGGTGCCCATTTAAAGGCCTTGATGTCTCAGACTGATGTTGATTGAGGATGCCCTGAGCAATGCAAATTCTTATGAAGAAACATGCAACACAGCTATGATGTACATGACAAATACAAAAAGAAAAGTGGAAGTGCATCAGTTTCCTTTTATTCCTTTCATTTTGTTGTGGAAATAGTTTGTCTTGCAAGCTTGTAAAAAAAGAAAAAAGTTGAGGCCACCCTGGAATCCCAGTCCCAGTGTCACAGTAGAAAACTCGAGCAGCCTTTAGATTTATTGTTTTGTTCCACTCAGGTGAGACCAGAGGTTCTCCCTTGGGCTCAGTTCAGTTCAGGTTCAAAGTGATTCACTTGCAGAACACTTTTCTTCAAAGGGAACTGATCACTGCCAGATTAGAGTCATCCTCAGAGGTGCTGTAAATCAAAGATGCACTGGGGACACTTACAGATTCTTGCCGTCTGCTCTTTGGAACAACGCTGTTGCATTTAAAAGCTCGTGCGGTGATAAGTATTCTTTCCATATATGCATGGATATGAAAATATATATTTAAAATACCGGCAAATGGATGAAGTTTCCCACTCATTCAAGGACCAGGTTTTACTCTGTGTTTAAGCACATGTGCATTCTTCGACTTTTTTTTTTAAGAGCAGTTCTGCATAAAAAATATACATTCAGTTATTTAGAAGCAGCAACAGATGCAGTGGGCTGTATAGAATTAGTGTTCTCCACTTTTATCCCACGTATCATACTGTGATTAAATGTGTTTCTGTATATCCAGTGATTACGATGAATCTTGTTATCAAAACAAAATATTTGTTTTACAAGCGAGTAATCAATCTCATTTACAATAAAATACAGTTTATTGCTTTAAACATCAGCGCAGTCAATCGAAAGTTTGTTTATTTAGATCGGCATATGGCTGAACAGAGAAACAGTCTAAATTAAAATGACCAACTCTACCCAAGAATTGGCTGCACATTTTGCGAGTTGCTATAAGACATGTTAAAATAAGTTTGTTTTTCAGTGAGTGAGAAATATGGAGGTTAATATGAAGGCTGGAGGGTTATCCTGGAAGTATGAATGTGCTGCGAGGTAAAAAATTTGTTTTAAATTAATTTCATAAAAACTACCGTACCTCTGCTCGTCAGACAGGCCCCTTCCCTCTCGGTTTTCAAATCCCGTTTAAAGAGCCATTACTACTCTGTTGCTTTCAACACCAGCTGATCTGTGTTTTGGACGTTTTATTTATAATCTGCAATGTTCTTATGTCTATCTTTTGTACTTCATTGTGTATGTTGCCAGTTGTTTGTCTGTTTGTACAGCATTTTGGTTTGGCCTTGTCGCTGTTTAAAAGTGCTCTATAAATAAAATGGTATGGTATAAAAAGGATGCAAAGACACTGGAACGACACAGAAGCTAGTCATGGCCACGTCTCCAGGTTTTGACCAGAAGGACAGTAACTCCTAGAGAGTATGGATGAGTGTGTAGCAAGACAGCCTTATTACAGATAGAGTAATTTATTAAAGGCCAAAAGCTCCCTGACAAGGAACATCTGGTCAATGGGATTTGAACGGGTGAGCTGGCATTCTGCCTATGCTCCCTGCTGCAGGGGCCAATGTGCCGGCAGCTTCCCTGGAGCCCGCCCTTTCTGTCCTCCTCGTCTGAAGGGGCCTACCTTGCTGTAGAAGCCCACACAGAGGGCCCTTGAAGTCCAGGAGGTCTGTCACAAGCTACCCCTCCTCCTTTCCCTTCATGACCCCCTAATGGGACCCTCCACTCCTTTCAGAGGCCCCACTTTCACGCTCCACTCCTGACAGTTGACCAGTTTGAAAGCTGCAGCAGGCCCCTGCTTCAGCACACAGCACGCGGCATTGCAATCAAAGTTCCCTTATGCAAAAGATTTAAACCATGCATCTAGCTGGAGTCTGTGCACACAACTACACAAAACCAACCGCAATTACATATGGCTTGGGACATCAGTATTTGAAACCCAAGGTTTCATCTAGTCTTTCTTACTTCATTAGGTAGTAATGACCACATCTTTACAAAGGTTATGAGTCATAATTAAGTTAAAGTTTGCGAGTGGCGTAAAGCAGCTGTTCTCAAACTGGGGTCCCCAGACCCCCCAGGGATCTGCGAGCTGGTGTTTGGGGGTCTAAAATAATAATAATAATAACAATAATACTGTAATAATAATAATAATAATAATAATAATAATAATAATAATAATAATAATAATAATAATAATAATAATAATGATAGTCTAAAATTTCTGGGGGAGGACCCCCAGACACCTCTCCCACCCTTACACACACACACACACACACACACCACTACTGTATTTGTGTTCCGGCATCAATCAGCTTAAAGTAAGTTATTTGGTATGATTACTGCTGTTATGATTCTGTTCAGTTTTATGTAAAGAGTTTTCTTTAATAATTTGAAGAAGAGACAATACATTTATTATGTTCATTAAGTGAATAGGTAAAGTTTTAAAGTGGTTTTTGATACTGGAATTTTTCTCAAAATCTTTGGAAGTTGAAATTAAATTTTGTTAATCAAGTGAGTCTTGAATGAAAAATACCCATGTTTAAAAGTGTAAAATTGTATTAACACTACTACAGGGTATATGCAGGAATAATGAAGTTAATTTCAATACCTTTTCAAGACTTTTTAAAGACCTTCCAAAATAAATGCAAGACCTTATCGTCACTTTGTTTTATTAAGCAACAAATCTTTGATTTACAAAACTGCTGTTGTTTTCAATTACTGTAAATCTGTGAATCTCAAACCTACAACAGAACTGAGATACAGTGGAAAGAAAAAAGTTCAAAAGAAGAAACTGAACCACGACTAGGTTTAAGAAAATATAGCTTAGGTTACAACAAGACTCGTAGCTATTTTAAAGTAACTTGGTTGAACAATGGCGAATAAGAAATAAACACGGTTATTCTCGGCGACAGGCCTCAGCCATTCTTGAAAATCAGGCATCTCCAACCAGGAGTCAGAAAACTTGCATTTACCCATTGTTCTCACGGTCTCGCAGCAACTTACTCAAACACACAAGCTCAACTTGGAGATAAAGCAGCCGTGCATGCGCACAAGATAGGCCTAGCCGTAAAGGCTGTTGTAACCTGACATCCTAAATTTGTGCGAAGCAGTTTCCGAATCATCCGCGGTGAGGAAAACAAATATTAGTCATACATACTTTTTGCTGTCAAATTATTTAAAGCTAGAACAGCAAAAAAATAATACCTCATCAAATCGCTTTCAAGACTTTTTAATACTTTTCAAGACCCTTAATTTTCCCAAAATTGATTTATCAACTTTTAATAACTTTCAAGACCCTGCATATACTCTGTACTAAAGAACAGGTCTTAAATTATTATTTTTATACAGTACCGGTATATGAATGTTTCTGGTAACTTATTTTTATATATGAATATTTTTGTTCAGTGCCCTGAGATGACTTTTGTTGGGACTTGGAGCTATATAAATAAACTGAATTTAACTGAATTTAAGTATTTATGTTACACAAATATTTCCATTGCATTAAAGAGACAAAGTGAAGAACATTATTTAATGAACATGAGGGTTATGAGGGGTCTCTGAAACTTTTTCTCCCCTGTAAGGGGTCCTTGATCCCAAAAAGTTTGAGAACCCTGGCATAAAGGTTATTTACTGTAGCTATTATAAATGGTAGTGGTATATTTACACAACTCACAACAGTAATAGCTCCACGTCTTTTATTGGTTCAAACAAATGCTATTTTATTAATTTTTACACTGCCTTAAATTGGTATTTAATAGAGTTGCAACTGTTGGGAGACTAGTTTGTGATTGAAAATTGCAAGAAATACGCAATTTTCAGCTGCAGTCTCTGAACTGAGTGTTTGCAACCAAGTGATCAAGTTGTGTGGCCACCATTTGAACAGTGCTTATGAAAATCAAATCCAAGACCTACCTGAACTATGCTTTTAAATACAAAAAAAGTGTGCTTCCAGTCGATATATATTGAGCATGCATCAGGGTACTTCCAGTTGATACTTGAACCAAATGTTGCAACTTAAAAGAAATGTATCCTGAAAAGCATGTGCAGGTAGTCCTCGACTTACGACGGAGTTCCGTTCCTACGCTCCGTCGCAACTCAAATTTCGACGTAACTCGAAACATACGTCCAAACTGCACTTTATACGTACAGTACTGTATTTTACCAAGCACTTAGCCTATCCTAACACAGTACCCTACATAATTATCAAAAAACACATACATTTGAGAGCCATAATGAAGGGAAAAATTGTTAATTTCCTACTCTGGAATGTTGGTGAAGCCATTTCCTCATTCCTCCCTCCCTCCTCCGGATTCTCCATTCGTTTACGTTGTAAAACCGCCGTCCATAAAACAGCCGTCCATAAAACAGCTACTTTTCCACAGCTGCTGCCTGTCCAGCTTGGTCCAACAAGTTTTGTTTTGTTTTTTGAATGTCCAGAGGACCAGACTTAGCTTTTTTAGAGAGTACAGGGCAAGCTGTAGCCTCCGCAGCTAAACCGGAAACTGCCGGAAACTGCGTGAATCGGCTTCAAAATAAAACGTTTCAAATTTTTTTTATTTTTTTTTAATGGGAGGTGCGTCGTAACCTCGAAACGTCGTAACTCGAGGCCGTCGTAAGTTGAGGACTACCTGTATTCGTCTTCCCGTAGTGTTGGGTTTGGTAATTCTAGTAAAGTGTGATGGGGCTGTACTTTGTGTGATGACATATTTTAGTCAATTTTAACATTTTATGTGAAATATCAGATTTATCAGACATTTGTGAAACTTCTGTATAAACACATTTGTAAATTAAATCTAGACATCTCGGAAGCGTGTAAGCAATGGGCTGCTAAAACTGTCCACAACAAACCAGCAAGAGGACATTAGTGACCACCCAGCTTCTATTAATTGCAGATCGGACCCCAGATTCGTTGGTGTTGTGAACTGAGACCGTTGTTTTGTATGACACTGAGCAGAGCTTCTTTTGTCTTCTTGGTCTATCTTGAATCCTTAAAAAAATATAACAGAATGCTTTGGTTCTGTGATGTGTTTTTTCTCGGGACGGCTCGTTTGTTTCCACTATTTTCTTGGCAAACATAATGGTTAGCAGAATTTCCTAAGAGGTCAAAAGGGTATTAGGTCAAACTGATAGGGAACAACTTCTGCTGGATCACAAGGCAAATTTCTAACCGTCTGAAGAAACTGTTTGTATAAACTTTGGTCTGAAGCACTTTCAGAATGTAAATTTTGAATTTGAGCGGGTCATTGAAATTCAAAGTTTTCCCACAGCGGAACACATGCTTGAACCTTTTTATTAAAAGTGACAGCCCTAATGGTGATCTGATGGATATAATAAAACCACAGCCTTTGTTCATAACACACGGCCTGTAATAAATGCCAGCATTTCCAGGACAACTTTTGCAAAGTCCAATCATTGACAGTGTCTTTGCATTTGGCCACAGTTCGTCATGATTTGAGCATAAAATGTAAGATTCTGTGTAGTTTTTTGAATAATTTATTTTATAAATCAATACATTTGTCAATTAGGAAACTGCTTTTGCCTGTTGTTAATCACAGCCTGAAAATCCTTAGTGCTTGCACACAATACTGTGGCCTGGCTCAAACAAAAGCTGCCACACATCAACACTTTCATACCGCTGCTCTAAAGGATGAAAGCTGTCCCACATTCTCCCCTTTTTTTGCCTAATTGTGTATAAACCCAATGACCATTGACAATAATATATTCAAGTAGAACAAACTTCTGTAGAGCTTGGATGGAAATCTTCTAGGAGTCCCACATTTGTAAAACAGTGCTGTGCCGTCAAACTTAAAAAAAGAAAAAGAAAAATCAGTCATTTCGAGCTGTGAAAAGGGTACATTTCAATGGATGAAAAACTCAATGGAAGAGGACCCCCAGAGATTCTCAGCGTTTGATCCATGTGAGTCAGACCTGGAACCTGGGGGTCAGATCACATGCTGAATAGGATTTTCGGAAGTCCTGTTCTAGCTAGTGGCGGCCGGTCGTCCGACCCTTCTTGACCAGCAGACAAAAGGAGGGCCGCTGGTCACAATTGGGATGGGGGTGTGTTCTTTTCTCTTCCAGTAAAAAGTCCAGTCCTGAATAGGGTCTGGCAGGCTGAATTGAGTTTTCCACATCGGTTTTGAGCGTGAGGAACCACTGGGGTCAGGGTTCAGCAGCATTTTGACGCGGGCTTTGAGAAAAGGCGTGCACAGTGCCCGCACAACCTGCCGACTGCCCTCTCACCCACAGTGCCCCTTAACCTCCCACAGGGACAGACCACCGACTCAGGAATGACAAGAGGAGAAAGGCGGTATGGGAGGGAAAGGGAAAGAAAGCAGAGATCAAGGTGGGCGGGAAGAGAGCACAGGCAGGATAGACAAAGATGTAAGAGAGATAAATCACAAAAAAATTTGAAATTTTTAAGTAACTTCACATCTAAGGTCTAAGACACTTTCTTCAGAGGATAATCAGTAAATACTTCTTGACTGATGTTCCAAACCTCACTAAGATGAAAGAGAAGAAACACGGGACAGATGTCTGTAAGATCTCTTATGACATTAAAGCTTCTATATGTAACTTTTCTAACAATATATTTTTAACATATTTCTTCACTCTGTCACTAGACTGATGTTAGAGAGGTAATCTCTGAAAAAAAATAATAATAATAATAATATTGTCCCCTTGCTTCTCCAGGTGGTAAATAGGCATTTCTAAAAAGAAAAAGTGACCAGCCGTTAACCAGCCAATAAAAACAGAGTTTGTAACCAGCCAATAAAAACAGAGCTTGAATTTGAATCAGCCAATAAAAACAGAGCTTGAATTTGAATTTCAGCAGACCATGGGAGAGCAGAGCCATATATGGCTCTGAGGGGGAGGGATCAGAATGCTTTGCCTGTTGAAATTTTTTCCAAGTGCTGCAGTTCTACAGAAACTGCAGACTGAACCTTTAAGAGCAGCATTTATTTTTGTAATCGCTCACAAACCACATAAAAAATAGAGACTAGCTCAGGTTTTTGAAGTGGGGTCATGTGGAGTGCTTTGCAGTAGTCCATTTCTTACCTGCAGTAAACAGTAGCCAGTGTAATCTCAGTTCAGAGAATCAGGAAGAAACGTTCCTGAAGGAGTTAAGCTAACCAACCACTACTTAAAGCAGAACCCATTTAGAAGCTATTTCCAATGTTAAAAACAATTCAAACTTCCAATATTTAATCAAAGTTACAGGGAAAGTGTTATATATAAATAATTTATTTATCCTTCTTTCGTCTGCTCTCTTCTTCGGGGGTCCCCAAAGCAAACTCACTCACACCAAGACTTGGTAATTGTTTTTACACCGGATACCCTACCAGATGCAACCACAGACCACCGAGCTACCACAGCCCTCTGTGTGAAGCAGAGAGCTACCATCTAGTGTGCCCCAGGGAGCAGATGGTGGGGGTTAAGGGCTTTGCTTAAGGGCCCAGGGTGGGGTAAATGAGGGTGCAGGCAGGTGTGGTCCCATCCACATTTTAATATTTAAGTCAGAGAGTCAGAGAGTCTTTATTGTCATTTGCACCGCATGTGGTACATGAGATGAAAACGAGATTATGTACACGAGGTCCCAGTTACATCCAACAACAAATGAAAGAGAAAAACAGTAATAACATCGAGAACTAACTAAGAAAAACATCAACTAGTAATACACTAAGCCTAATATAGTGGGAATAAACAGCAGCACGAACATGAGTTTGTATGAGCAGATGGTCACAGATGAACACAGATGAACACAGCAACAAGAAAACATATCAGCATCAGCATGATGTGATATTTTGCAGTGTTTATTTTAATTTTATTTTTATTTATTCATGAGTCTAACAGCCTCAGGGTAGAAGCTGTTCCTCAGTCTAGTGGTTCTACACTTGATGCTCCTCAACCTCCGTCCTGAGGGGAGTGGGGCAAAGAGTGAGTGTGCTGGATGAGTGAGGTCTTTCATGATACAGGTGGCTCTTTTCCTGCATCTAGAGGTGTAAATGTCTGTGATGGTGGGGAGACTGACTCCAACAGACTTCTGTGCAGCCTTCACCACTCTCTGCAGAGCTTTCCTCTCTTCAACTGTGCAGCCTCCATGCCACACGTTGATGCTGGAGCACAGGATGCTCTCCACTGCACACCTGTAGAAGGAGGTGAGAACTGGGCTGCTCAGACCAGCTCGTCTCAGCCGTCTGAGGAAGTAGAGTCTCTGATGACCTTTCTTGATCAGGCTGGTGGTGTTGTTGCTCCAGCTGAGGTTATCATTCATGTGTACACCCAAGTATTTGTAGCTGGAGACCACTTCCACTGCAGACCCACCTATTTTCAGTGGGGCATGGGTGTGTTTGTTCCTTCTGAAGTCCACAATCATCTCCTTTGTCTTCTTCACATTCATGTGAAGATTGTTCTCTTTGCACCAGCTCTCCAGGTGTTCCACCTCCTGTCTGTAGCTGGACTCATCATTGTTTGTGATGCATCCCACCACCGCTGTATCATCTGCAAACTTAACAATATGACAGCCTGGAAGTGTGGCTGTACAATCATATGTGAGCAGAGTGAACAGAAGGGGGCTCAGCACACATCCCTGAGGAGAGCCAGTGCTGAGGGTTATGGTGGAGGAGGAGAAGTTGTGGATCTTCACGGACTGTGGTCTGTCTGTTAAGAAGTCTAGTATCCAGTTACAAATAGAGGGGCTTAGTCCAAGTGTAGATAGTTTGTCTATCAGAGTTTGGGGGATCATGGTGTTGAAGGCAGATGTGAAGTCCACAAAGAGCAGACGCACGTATGAGTCTTTCTGATCCAGGTGGGTGAGAGCAGTGTGGACCACGGAAGAAATGGCGTCCTCTGTTGATCGGTTCTCACGGTATGCGTATTGATGAGGGTCCTCATTGATGTTGACGGTTGCCTTGATGTGGGACATGACCAGTTTCTCAAAACATTTAGCGACTATCGGGGTGAGGGCCACCGGTCTATAGTCATTCAGACCAGTCACTGTGGAGCTCTTTGGGACTGGGATGATGGTCGCGGTCTTCAGGCAGGTGGGAACTGACTCCAGTGCAAGTGAGGTGGTGAAGATGTCAGCCAGCACCTCACAGAGCTGGTCCGCACATTCCTTCAGAACTTTCCCTGGGATGTTGTCTGGTCCGGTTGCTTTATGAGGATTAATCTTTCTGAGACTGCCTCTCACTTCTGCTGCGGACACCCTGAGATGCTCTTCATCTGGTGATGAGGTGAGTCTGGTGCTAGCTGGTCTGTTTGGATCATCAAAACGTGCATAAAACTTATTGAGGGCATCAGGCAGAGATGGGTCCCTGGGGCATTGTTTGTTTTTGCCTTTGTAATCTGTTATGCATTTAATACCCTTCCACATGCTCCGTGGGTCTTGTGAGGTGAACTGTCCCTCGATCCTCTGTGCATACGTGGCCTTGGCCTTCTTAATGCCATCCTTCAGTTCATTCCTGCTCTTTCTCAGTTCCACTTTATCTCCTGACTTGAATGCAGTGTCTCTGGCTGCTAGCAAGGCGTGAACTTCTTTATTTAACCAGGGTTTCCGGTTCGGGTAGGATTTCACATATTTTTTTATGGATACATTTTCAGAGCATGTACTGATGTAACCCAGGACTGAGGAAGCGTACAGTTCCATGTCCACTGAACTACCATCAGTGGCTGCTTCTCTGAAAACAGACCAGTTTGTCCTCTCAAAACAGTCTCTCAACATGGGGGAACTATCTTGAGGCCAGATTGTTATTTCTCTTTGTTCCGGCTTTGAGCGCCTGAGTGGAGGGAGTTCTCTTGGGGCCAGAATCAGAGAGTCGTGATCGGAAGATCCGAGCGCTGGGCGTGTCTTCGCCGTGTATGCCCCCTTTACATTTGTGTAGACTTGGTCGAGTATTTTATCTCCTCTCGTAGCTGCGAAGACGTTCTTATTGAAGGCTGGGAGGGACACTTGGAGATCTACGTGATTGACGTCCCCGCAAACAATGAAAAGCCCCTCAGGATATTTACACTGCAGCGAGGTGAGTAAGTCATGAATTTCTCTCTGGGCGTCATTAGCATTAGCATCAGGGGCTATGTAAATAACGCTGATTACGATCACTGAATAGTCACGTGGCATATAATGCGGCCTACATCTTATTGTGATCAACTCCACGGCAGCTGAACAAGCTCTTTTTATCACAGCACAGTTCGTGCACCAATCTTTGTGTACGTAAATACAAACACCGCCACCTCGCGTTTTCCCCGTAGTCTCGATGCACCGGTCTGTTCTGAAAAAGAGCCGGTCGTCCAGCTCGTAAACAGAGTCAGGAGTGTCCTCAGAAATCCATGTTTCCGTAAGACAAAGCACGGAACATCTTCTCATCTCCTCCGACGTGGTCACCCTCAAACGAAGTAGATCCATCTTGTTGTCGAGTGAGCGAACGTTAGACAGGAAAAGAGCCGGCATCGGGGGTTTACCGGTTTTAGCGTCTTTCCGCATTCTCGTCATAATTCCTGCACGACAACCCCGCTTCTTTCCTCGTGAGCATCGCTTCCTTTTCTTTCCCCTGGAGTGCATCTGCTTCCAGAAGGACGTTTTTAGCAGGTCCAATCTTCCGAGTTCTGATTTGAGTTCGTTGCTGATTTCAGCTGTGCCCTGTGGTAAATCCGCTCCAATTCTTAACAGATCAGTTCGGCTGTAATTCACCCGCAAAACACGCGCAGAGTCAGGTACAAAAACACTTTTAAAATTACTAAAAACTAGAGATGATCCGGGAACTCGTGAAGCTGCGGCTGCACTGAGCGCGGCCATCTTGCATCTTGCATTAAGTTGTTGGTCCAGGAGTTTAAGTGGCAATCTTCTGCACCACTACTCTCAGTACTGTATATATATATATATATATATATATATATATATATATACAGGTATTCCCCGATTTACGAGCGAGATCCGTCACTAGGGGGCGCTCGTAAACCGGAAATCTCGTAATTTGGAACGGCCGCCATTTCCTTCGTAAACCCGGAAGTCCGCTCGTAAATTGGAACGGTTTTCGCCAGCGCACCTAAAAACACTCTATTTTCATCTAAAAACTACTTTTGAGTGCATAAAAATGATCGGAAACGTGTGTTTATATGCTTAACTTGCTAACTGTAGTGAAAAAACACATGAAAACTCAGTATTTTTTTCGTTTTTTCCAAAAATTCGCAGCTCGTAAGTCTGGGACCTCGCAGATCAGAGCGCTCGTAATTCGGGGACTACCTGTATATATATATATATATATATATATATATATATATATATATATATATATATATATATATA
>JBBPBX010004974.1:45793-57363 GCA_038048925.1 Garcialebias charrua
GCGGAGCCACCAATGGTTTAACTTGCAGATTTTCAGCAAGTTATTTAGGTAGTACAGTTTTTTAAATCAGTTTCGAACACAAGCAGTGAGAATAAAAAAAAATCTAATTATGTCATTCCATCATTATAAAGTCGTTTTTCCTTCTTAGACAAATACAATATAATTTAATTGCTTGAGACAATAAAAATGGAGCACTAACTGTGTGCTAATTTTTATTTTTAAAGGACATTTTTTCTCCTTGATGCGTTTGTACATTTGTTTTCTTCTTTGTCAGGGAGTCGCCACAGCAAACTAAGTCGCACGAAGACTTGACAATTATTTTTACGCCGGATGCCCTTCTTGATGCAACCACAGACCACCGAGCTACCACAGCCCTCTGTGTGGAGCAGAGAGCTGCTATCTAAGGCGCCTGGGGGAGCAGATGGTGGTGTTGGTGGTGCTGGGGGGTGATTAAGGGCCTTGTTTAAGGGCCCAGAGTGAGGCAAATGATGGTGGAGACAGATGTGGGTGTTTCACCAAGCCCACCCATATTTTGTATGATGTTTTTGGTACCGGGGAGTTGAACAAGTGATCTTCCGATCACAGGCCCACCTTCTCTAACCTCTGCACCACCACTCCCTCTCATTGCATTTATAAATTACATAAGCATAAAAGTGGAAATTATTTTTTATCATCAGGCGAGACAATAAGCAAGTAAATTTAACAAGGCCATTTTAGGCAAAGTTGTATATTAGTAATAATACAATTATAATAATGATAATAATTAAAAAACATTATTATAAATTTCCCACGTTTAGGAATCTTCCCACGTTTGGGAATCAAACACATTCTCCTGTGTTAAAGACGATATTACCGGTACTCACCACTATACTAATGAGGAGCTGTCACATGTGTGCTTGATTTTGTTTTATTATTCTTTAAATTAAAATAAAATAAAAAAACAGCCCGACGACACACACACACACACACACACACACACACAAAAAACAAAATGCTGGAAGCTATTTATTCATGCTAGCCCCACCACTGCAGTCTCCACTGCTGTAAGTTTCTGTCGCTGTAAGCAGGTGTACAATAGACGAAACCACTGTGGCTGGTGGGGTGGAGGGTAAGTGGGGGTGGAGCCATTTAATTTTAAAAGGCACAAATGTGTTGCCTATATAAACAGGGGATATGCTTTTTTGTTTTTGTATTGCTTAAAAGTATAGCTTCCTCAAATGATTTATTAGGAGGACACGCCCGATGCCGCAGGATTTCCGTCTATGCATGAAAACATAAAATACGCTAATAATAAAACCTACTCTACTTTTGTGCCACTCTTTTTGTTTGAGCTGGATAAAAGATGATTTGCATATGAGAGTGAGATGCGAGTGAAGCCCCCTCGGGCTCCAGTAATCCTTCTTGATGCGCCCGTCTCGTTAGACCACGCAAACAAAAACGTGCTACAAAGCAGGTGTGTTAATTAATGCCCGTTTTATTGTCGTCTACGTTACAATGCCTGACGCTTGTGATGTCGTGGCAGACGTTGGAGGGGAGCGAGATGGGAGAGCGGTTGGGTTAGCGAGGAGTATTTTCACAGATCGGCAAGTCCAGACAGAGAGGCAGAGCGAAAATAGCTCAAGGGGCAAACAAGGTAACCTTTTTCAAAAGACGCTTCAGGGGGTGTCTGCCAAGTCCCACACAATACTGTCTGCAGTGAGTGTCTGTGCTGCATTTGCACTGCAGAACAAAAAATCCTAAGATGTCTGGGTGCATCTTTAAGGCAGATCAAATCCACAAAGCAGTCCCAAGCTGCTCCTCTTAGCACCGAAAAACACCAACCCCTGATGTGGAAATTATTATCGCCCTTGAAGATTTTCATTTAGCAAAAAAGTAAGACATTGTTAAGACCATTAGGAGCGTAATTACTTGTCTAAACAACATGCATACAGAATGGAACTGTTTTTTTTAAATGAACTACTTGCTTCTTTATAAAATAAATTTAAATAAAAAGTACAGAGGACGAAACATTTAGACAGCACTGATCGGCCACATTTACATTTGCTTATAAAACTTGAGCAAAAAAAATTGAAGTTTCATCATTCAAACCCAGTTTGAACTGTGTAATCATGTAAAATCAGTCCGAGCAAGACAAAACACAAATATGTTCCTGTATATTTTAGAGCTTTACATAAGAGAAAACTTTCTTTGGACAAGTCATACTTTTGAATGTTCCACGTGCAGCACTCAGTAAACCAATAGAACATAATATACTAGATTTGACACTGCCTTTGACCCTTTGGTCCATGTTTTCACCTTTAAAGTCATATTGTACATTTCAGCTTAAAGGCGTGTGTCACAACATGAAGCATATTTAGGATATTGCAGACGCTTCCCATCCAGCTGGTACTCTGGATCACTGTGAATGCTGTCACCAACATGCTCCACTGAGGTCATGGGATGTGTTTTGTGTTCATGATCACAGAATATGAAATGAACACCCTGCATGGGATTATATTAAGATGTCCACCATGGTAACTGTTGACAATAATAAGGCCTGAAGAAAAACACCCCCAAATTTACTTGGAAGATGACCGTAGCCTGTCAAAGACATCTTCATGATTCACGAGCAAGGAGGCGAAGTGTACAAGTCTGGACACGCCAGCCGGGACATCCCTATTAAACAGCTACTTGGTTCTAAAAATGGCGAGAGATGAGGCGCAGGGATCAAATAGCCAGTTGTTTACAAGCTGTGTGCCTATTAACCTAAATAAAACTTCATCGTCAAGAAGGGAGGTGTTGGCTGGCTTTACATTGAAGAAAACAAACAAGATTAAATTAAAATCAGATGATTGTTGGGGGGGGCACATTTTAAAAACCGTGTTCTGACTTAAGTTGGCTCATTTCTAACTTAATAAATAGGCATTCAGTAGAACTGACTGTGACTGTCTAATTAGGTTTTGATTTCAGGTTTTGCAAGGAAACTTGGAGGAAACATTAATAAAATAAACCAGATGCTACAAGACGTAAATCACAGGCTTGCTGTGAGGGTCACATATTTGTTTAGAATGTGTCATAAAAGGCTACATATGAGAAAAGCTTAGAAATTACAACAACAACAAAAAAAGTTTGAGGGAACAAGAGACCAAATACATGTACAGTATAGGAGCTACAAAGTTACTGGTACTGGCCAAATCTTCTGTGCTGCAAGGCCAGGGTGCATCCTTTAAAAGTTTCTTCATGTGCTCACACTTCATTCATGGGTAATGTACCAAACAGATTACTCCTTGTTGTTCATTCTCTCTGCTCAACCAAGGAAGCCTTGCTAGACATAGTTTTCCCCGCTTTGCCTATTTTCTCCCAGTTTCATTCAACCTTTTTTTATAGAGATTAGTTACCATTGAGCCTCGAGGACTCATTTACAAGAGAGACCTGTTAGCCTCATGTATTAGTAGTTTAAATGTCATAAAATCTCAACCAAAGACCAGATCAGTAAATCAAATCCTAAAGAAAGCATTGGTTACATGCTTAAATAGGTACCGGTAATGTTTTATGTACTGCAACGGGCAAAATAATCCTGAACAGAGCTTTTGAGGTAATTTTAATAATGATAATAATGTCCTTTTCTGTCATCTGTGTATGTTTCCCATACACAGACGGAATTCGTCTCTGCATTTAACCCAACCACCACCAGGTGGTGCAGTGAGCAGCCATAGAAAGCGCCCGGGGAGCTGGAGAATTAGGTGTGCACTCATAGACACCCCAAAGTGTGTAGTGGCCAGGGCGCAAACCCGCGTCCTTCGGGTCCCAAGTCGGAAGCCCTGCCACTACACCATCTACTGTATTTTGTTTGTTACTTTGACAAAGGTGTACCTAGCATGCATGGATTTATAGTCATACTTTTAGCCTGACAAAAACTACACAAGTCCTTGCTAATGCAATGTAACTGAACACATAAGACAATAGAGCAGAACAAAACAATATTTTTTAAATGAGTCACACATATTACCGGTAATAGCCGTTTTCTTGCATGAACAACTCATCATCAGAGATTGTTTGCAGTGATGGCTCCAACTGGATCTTCAGGACATGGGTTGCCATCATAGATGTGTGTTTTCTTAAGTCCTTCAACAGCAGCCTGAAGAGCTCTATATTGGTTCTGCACGATGACAAGTGCTGGGACCCTTTCTGTGTTTGCTTACACTCATTCATCCATCGCTCACACAACAGTGACAGAGGACTGTTGGGCAATGAGGCATTAACATCCCATCCACGGTCTATTTGTCTCCAATGAGCAGTGGTAGCTTGAATGTAAATACCTGAAAATATATTCAATACTTGTTCGTTACTAAAATATGAAATATCTCAAGTATAAAAGTGAATACAATAAAAAAAAACATGTGGTTGGTGAATGATGTGTAAAAAGTGCACATGCAAATGTATAGATGGTTTTGTTTTTCCCTCAATGAAAACCATCTACAAATTTATACATACACAGAATGAGAAATGTTAAGACTAAAGACAGGGCCAGAATGAAACAAAGTGTCATATGCTCTTTTCCTAATCTTTTGTCAAAACAAAATGTGATTATATTCTTAATGTACAAGCCTTAAAAGCAGTAAGAGCGTAAATGTTTCATTAAAGCAACAACTTATTTTAGTTGTAAGAATCTTGGGATGAATGCAACTATGACTTTACTCATTTAAAAAAAATTATGTTAGGAATTTTACTTGTCCACTGAGGAACGCACACCCTCTGCGTCTATCCATCATAACTAGCCTTTGCATCTGCCCTACATTGCCATGTATTCAGGTAAACAGAAATACTGGAATAAAAACAAAACAAAGGGTGCAGAGAAAGCGCCGCAGGTTTGGAATGCACAACGGCTGTCAGAATCGTAACAAAAAATGGTTGAGTACATTCCAGTCCTGGCAGAAGCAACAGTGCTAATGTTTGGGTTCAGAGGAACTGGCCCTCAGAAAGTACACTGCACGACGGAAACTGAGTGGTGGTGGAGGTGGCAAGCTTGACAGGGACAGACGAGGACACTGGATCTGGGTGGCCTGTTTCTGTAGCTCACAACGACCTTATTCCATCCAGCCATCCACTGTCTTTACCCACTTCTTCCTTTCTGGGTTACAAGGGTCACTGGTGCCCATATCTAGTTGTCACTGTGCAAGAGGCGGGGGACACCCTGGACAGGTCTCCAGTCCATCACAGGGCCACATAGAGACAAATGAGACAAACAACCATTCACTGTCTCACTCACACCTAGGGATAATTTAGTTACCAATCAGCCTAACATGAATGTTTTTGGTTTGTGGGAGGAAACCGGAGTACCCAGAGAAAACCCACGCATGTACCGCACCAACCTTATTAGCTCTGATAAAGAACATAAGGCATATCTCAGTTGAGAGAAACCACACTCTCAGGAAAGATTTGACAATAATTTTACACACAATGTCTTTCCCTAATGCAACTTGGACTTGAACCTGTAGCCTCAGAATTATAAGGCTCCGGTGCTGATCATGAGCTGCCACAGTACATTAACACATAATGCAGTAAGAGCCATTAACCATCATTTCATCTCATTTGTGAAGTTCAGGAAAAGTGAACCAGAGAATTCATTCAGCTGTAAAGTATAATAACTTCCTGACAATTTTAAAAGGGAACACATACAGTATTGATGTGAACTTTACATTAAGTCTATGATTGAATTACCGGTACTGTAATTTCAAAGGTACACAACTATTGAGGGAACACGTAACAACATATAACAACATCAGTGTTTCCCCTACCAGTATCCAAGGAGGGCGCGCCACCCTGTCAACAGAACTGAGCGCCCCACTTACCAAATCCCCACCCCCCACTCTGCTTTGCCACTTCCGGACAGGGAGCGGAGATTAGCAGCTAACAAACATAGTGCTCTGCTAGACACACTATCACTCCCCACACCAATCCCCCTCAACAACTACTGGCACTAACAATACAGCCGTAAATCAAAAAAGACGTTCAATACAAGATCAACTGGACTTTATTTGTAACAGTGTTATCCCAAGTATGTGTGTGTGTTAGCTTCCAATTTACCTAGTTTGGTGTGTATCAGTGGCCCAGCTTGCTTATAACTTCTCTCTCCCTCTCACAGTCTCCATTGAATTGAGAAAGCTCATCGGATGATGAGCGAAACGTCTTCTGTTACAAATAAAGTCCAGTTGATCTTGTATTGAACGCCTTTTTTGATTCATCATGTCCTGGACGACTGAGAATCTTCACCAGCATAATACAGCCGTAGCACTCTGCTTCACTTTTACTTTGATTGAAATGACTGTTATAACAGTTGAGGTATAGATGTGGTAACATTTACAGTTTATTTTTATTTTTCCTTTACTTAACTAGGCCGATTCTATTGAGATCACAGATCTCTTTTACAATGTAGGCCTGGGCCTGAATGCAGCCTAACATGCATGTTTTTGAACTGTGGAAGGAAACCAGAGAACCCGGAGAAAACCCATGCAAGCACGAGAAGAACATGCAAACTCCATCCAGAAAGACCCAAGGTCCAAACCAGGGATTTGTTTTTAAATGCCTGAACAACCTTGCCCCGCTATATTTGTCTGAGCTGCTTCAGCCTTACTGCCCTCCTCGATCCCTACGATCAGCTGATCAGTTGCTCTTGACAGTGCCTAAAACTAGGCTGAAGCTCAGAGGTGACAGAGCATTTTCTGTCGTTGCTCTCAGGCTGTGGAACAACTTAAGGCTGAAATATACCTGAGCGTACTCTGTATACGCCTCTGTACGACGTACGTACGCTGAGGCAAAAGCGTAGCCCCGCGCAGCCCCTCAGGGCACGAACGCGCAAAGCTTTTTTTTTACGACCGCGCACGCTTGCGCGGTGTCTGACCATAAACTTCCCCGGCGCCGGACTGTTTTGTATGTTACACAAATGAATTAAATTCCTCTTCTTTATCGCTGATCGGGCCTTTTCTTTTCTTTTTTTTTGCCTAAAGTCAAGTAATCGCTTCTTCCTCCGTTCACTCATGACTGAAATGAATGAATTCAGGTCCTACCTGGGTGCGCGAGGCTTTATATTCCCTGGTGGGCTGCAGGAAAAGCGCTCCCTGTTATTATTTTTATTTCTGAGAGAACTTTTTATAACATATAAAGTAGAAACACCGCAGCAGAACACCGCAGAAGAACACCGCAACCGGCTGCTCATAGAGTGAGCTGACGAGCTGTCAATCATTTCAGTAGGCGTGTCAGCAAGTGACCAATCAGCGACCTCAGTTTGTCACCCTCTGCTCGCAGCTGCTCGGGGCTGCACACATGACAACCAGGATTTGGAGCAAAACAACAAGGATTTGGAGCGAAAACGCAAGCATTTGAAAAGCGTAGCTTCTGAAGCTATATCAGCGAAACGCATGCGCACAAAATGCGCGCGTAGAGTGGCGTAATGAGGACGCTCAGGTATATTTCAGCCTTTACCCTTGAGTGTCAGACAGTCCTCCTCTCTTCCTGTTTTTAAATCCCTTTTAAAAACACACTTTCATTCTTTGGCTTTTAAAACGTGATCTTATTTTTATGGCATTTTAATACACCCGCAGAAAGAATGGTACATGCATTTTTTTATTTTTTGTTCGTTTTTTATGTTTTTTATCGTTTTAATTGACTTGTCTTTTATGTTGTTGTACAGCACTTTGGTTAACCTTATGGTTTTTGAAATGTGCTTTACAAATAAAGTTGATTAATTGATTTATTGAACCCATGACCTTCTTGCTGTGAGACAACAGTGCTAGCCCACTGAGCCGTCGTGCTGCCACCTTTCCTTCTTTATGTGACACTGCCATAGTATTTTTCCTTCTTGTGTTCTGAAGCTCTTTGAGAGGGTAATCCAGATCACAGAGAGCTGTGGAAGACTGTCTCGTGTGGCAGACAGCCCAGGGGATTTGTCTGTCATCTGTGGTGATCGACACAAATCAAGCTAGAACAGTAATACTACCCAATGTATCCTGCAATGGCAATAGCAAGGCTTTGAAAATAGGCGGCAGTGATGTTGAAGGAAAATAGTAATGCAAGGTAGCGTTTAGGACGAAAGAAGTCATAACCTACTCTGATGATTCATAGATGTTTACAGCCAGAGAGTTCAAGTTGCTAAACTGTGAGTTTGTCAGATATTATGTTTTTGTTTTGTATGAAAGGCTTTGAACGGTAAAGTATCATTTCAACATTTTAGTCATTGTAGTCATTCTTGAACAGCTGACTGAAGACATTCAGATAAGTTTTGAACTTACTTTGTTAGTTTTCTACATGCAACAGTGACAATGAGAAATAAAGCAGCAGAACTGGATCATGTTTAATGTTTGTTGTTCTTTTTCGGTCTAAATTGGACCCGAAGAATGATTAAAAAAAGAAAAACAGCACCCAGAGAATGTGACATGTAAATAATTTACGTAAACACATATGGTGAGACTGAGTCAATGAATATACAAATAGCATAACCAGAGGCACATCACGGTTTAGTCCCATGGATTGTGTGGGGTCCGGGTGTACACGCCAACTGAAAACAACAACCACATGCAAGAAGACCACACTGAAATCTCTACAAACACAGGAACATTCAAAATTATTTCTAATCAATATGAACATGACGCAACACTTCCAACCCAACTGGAAATGATGTGCAAACTGGTAATGGCATGCAGATTCAGTGAGTAGAAAGCATAGTGGTTGTGGTTCAGTAACCCCCGTATGATACGTTATCTTGAAGAATGTTTGAGATAGGGCTTCAGCTTTAATCATACCCAGGCAGGCTTGTAGCATTCAAGACACCTGGTTTCCAAATACTATCGGCCACATCTCCATTTTCTAGGAGAAATTTGTCAGAGTCATTAAGTGTGTCTGCACACAGGTTGACTCAAGTTGCTTACCAGGTTTGTTGGCAAAGTGACACCAAAGGAAATCTGTTTGCGATTAGTGAAAGGAATCCATCAGAACTACAAGTTAGAGCTGTTCAGGACACTCAAACAACTTCAGATGCAAAATCAAATCTAATATTGGCGTTAGTACAGTGCTGGCAGTTGAATTTTGCATTTTGGTTTTGCTCAGCATTATTATAAAAAATAAAAAAAAAGATGGCCATTAGTGATAAGTGTAGGAAACTGGAAGAGTTCCACCAAGAGTTTCAAAAGGGCTTTTAAAATTAAAGAAGCCAGTGCAGGAGTGCCCTTTGCTATGAATCTTGCAATTCGTCTAAAGAACTCAAATTATATATGTAAAATAAAAAAAGGCCAAAAGATGAAAATGTACCAGTAATCATTCTTTTGAGCTTAATATTACTGCAATATTATTGTTTAATATGGAAACGATGACATCAACTGCGATAAACCTACATTTAAAGTAAATACCTGTAAAGTATTCATTCATTCATCAAGATACTGATGATTCAATATGAGAATGACTCATGACATGCATTAAGTGTAATTCATTCAATTTTTATTTGAGTCACGAGGACTCATTTTCAAGAGAGACCTGTTTAAGAGGGAATAATAAAGGAGTAATAGAGCAGGCTAAAGCAAAAATGTATTCCATATCAAATACTAGGGATATTTTTTACCAACTAATAAGTACAAATTACTCATATCTGATATCAGAAAACAACTGACAAACAATACACAAACTACAAAGTTAAAATATGTCAAGCAGTAAATGAGCTTTTAGCAGCAAAAATGCAGGGGTGATATTATAATGTAAATAAAAAAGTTTAGTCTACTTTTTTTCTACTTGAATATTAGTTGATCCACTATAATAATAATAATAATAATAATAATAATAATAATAATAATAATAATAATAATAATAATTAATTATTATTATTATTACTATTATTATTATTATTATTATTATTATTATTATTATTATTATTATTATTATATCACATAACAAAAAATAACAGTACCAGAAGTGGAGTTGTTCATAAAAAGAAGAGTCCACGGGAGAAATAATCTTTATACACAAACATAACTACCGGTTTTTCAGATTTTTATTTTATTTTTTACTGACTGCAGAAGTAAACCCACTTGGAAAATCTTTGTTTAAAAATAAATAGACTGGATTTTATTGGTGCAAAGGTTGAATAAATTGATGGATTTAGATACATACTCAAAACTATCAGCACATGACTGTTCTGCTGATCCAATCTAATCTTTCATGTGTGTTTCCATGATTCAGATGTTCTTCTCATTTTGAACACAGACTGACCAATTCCTTTAATGGCCAAAGCCTATTGGTTCAATATGGTAAAAAAAAAAAAATCAGCTAGTGATTTATTTATAATTTTGCTAAATTATATTTGTAATGCAAATTGTTATTTTAAAAATGTCTCAGTACCACAGTCAACGTTAAAATACATTTAATTTAGGGATGCATGATATTATCAGCATGGTATTGTATCGGCTGATATTAGCGTTAAAGTTCAATATCGGACATTGGCCATTCCATCAAAATAACTCAAAAAATATAAAAGGCGCTGTTTTTGTATGACAACCCAGTGACAAGGATGCCTGCAACGGCAGCACAACGTGATGACATCACGCGTGACTACCTGATTTCCCTGTGGAGAGGAAAATTCAAAATGTCGGCAGCGTGGACGTTTTTTTTTTCTCGTTTGTAAGGATGTCGGATTCTTAAGATTTTTGGACTAGGTTGAGGCTCGCAACATCGTCCCCAGTCGGAGATATTTTTCCGACATAACCTTACTCGAGTTACAAGCAGTCATTTCCAACGTCATTGAGAAGCTAATTGCAGACAGCGCTTGAGTGAGTTTTACCACAGACATGTGGATGTCGTGTTAGCCCCGTTAGCATGATTAGTCTTACGGCACAATGGATAGACAAAAACTTTGAACTTAAAAAGGCTGTCCTTCATGCAGAAGAGTGTAGAGGATCCCAGACTGCAGCTAGGAACCCAGAACAAGCCTCCACAAGTGAGACAGCATTGCAGGTGACTATTGTTAATAAATAATATTTAACACTTTTCTTTAATATAAGTTAAAGTGCTATGCATATCATATGGCTGTTACTGAATATATGTCACCAGCTCTTACAGCTGTTGCACTTTTTTTGTAACAAATACGCCTAAATAAGAGGGCCATGTTCTGACAAAGGAAAGTATATAAAATATTGGTATCGGTTATCAGCATAACATATCGTCATATCGGCCAAAAATCCAATATCGTGCATCCCTAATCTAATTTAATGTTTTTACCTTTTTACGTATACCCATCACTGTAATCTGTAAATTTACAACTACTGAATTGGACTTTCTTACACTGTTACAAGACTATGTGTTAGAAATTCTCATTCAATAATTAGCTAACTTTTTCAAGCACAGAATATCAGGTTAAATTATATAACACTAAAAAGCTGGTCTTACTTGCCAAAGGGCTTCAGTTTATAAAGTTTGAATTACCTTATCTGTTAAAGCATCTTACAGACATTTTTGTGTGCTTGTATTATGTCAGAGAAAAGGGATTTCAGGCACAGATTTCAATTATCTTAAACAGAAAATGTGGTTTAAAAGAATTTGAGCAAGATGTT
>JBBPBX010004974.1:63704-74096 GCA_038048925.1 Garcialebias charrua
TATATATATATATGTATGAGAGAGAGAGAGAAAGCATTTAAACCCTTCCCACACTTGCAATATTCTAAACAATGGGCCTCATGCAAGAACCGTTCGTACGCACAGATTTGTTCTTAAACTGTGCGTACGAGTGATTTAGGAGCATTTGTGGCATTCAACAATGTTTTCGTATCCTAAGATTTTTTTCAGATACGAACAAAATTTACGTGTGGTCCAGACCTGTCGTATATTTACGAGCAGCCAGTCTGCTGTTATCCAGACGGATTTTCTTCACTAATAACTTTATATTTCATTAGTTTGAAGATATTTTGAGTTGAAAATGAATCACAATCTATAATTATGTTGAAAAGAGGCTGTTCTGTTTGAATTAGAATTATAATATTAAATGCGACCCGACCCCGGATAAGCGGAAGAAAATGGATGGATGGATGGATAAATGCAACGACACAAATTGGTTAAATTAAAATAAAGCAGCTATTAATTTTGTTGTATAGCACTACAATATTAATATGAAGTTAATTGAAGTTTCGAGACATTTTAAAATGCTTTTGTTCAAAAACACATCGGACACTTGCATGTGGGGGGGGGGGTCGCGGACGAGTACGCGGGTACTCGGGGGCCGCGGCGGGTCACGGCCGAGCAGGACCGCCACGCCGCTGGGTACAAAGTTCCGTGGGCCGGCCGCGTGCCGAGGATCGCCGAGCGCCCCACGTCGACCCCCGTGCGCCTCCCGCACGTCGCGCCCGGGCCCACCCCCCCGTGCCCCGGGGATGGTCCGTGCGCGCCGCACGTTTGAGTGGGTCCTCGGCTTTTTCTGCTGGATTTAAATTGTTTCGCTTTGACGTCTTCCAAACGGTCGCGAAAATAAATTGTAAATAAATCGAGTTTTAGCTCAAACATCTATAGCTAATGGGAAGCAGATTCACAGCTGACGCTGCTAAAAATTACAGATTTATTTAGTTAGTTAGTTATTTACTCTGAGAGCAGAACTTCAATCTCCGCACCAGTAAAGTTCTTCTTTATACTTCTCGCTGTCATCTTTATGAATGGACACTTCCTGCTCTCTGAGGCAGGAAACGTAGCCTTATACAGGTAGTCCCCGATTTACGAGCGCTCTGATCTACGAGGTTCCAGACTTACGAGCTGGCGAATTATTGGAAAAAACGCAAAAAATACTGAGTTTTCCTGTGTTTTTTCACCACAGTTCGTTAGCTAAACATGTGGACACACGTTTCCGATCATTTTTATGCACTCATAAGCAGTTTTTCGATGAAAAACGAGTGTTTGTAGTCGCGCTAGCAAAACCGTTCCAATTTACGAGCGAATTTCCGGACTTACGAGAAGCGTGGCGGCCGTTCCAAATTACGAGATTTCCGGTTTACGAGCGCCTCGTTGTAACGGATCTCGCTCGTAAATCGGGGACTACCTGTATGGTGTTTTGAGGGGTGGGAATTATGTAAATGACCTCTCCGCGTGCACGAGCAGGTGGATAGAACAGGTGCAATTCATCATACGTACGCAGCTCATTTACAGTTAGTTAGAAATATTAAGTAGAATTATTCATTTTGTGACCTAGTTTATGTTTTACAGTCAGGAAAATTAAGTAGAATTATTCATTTTGTGATGTAGTTTGTGTATTACAGTTAGGAAAATAGGTAGAACTATTCATTCTGTGATGTTGCTTGAAAGTTATCATTGGTTGAACAAACTGTGAAATAGGGGCAGATATAATAAGATTTCATCTTCTTTCTGCTCCCTTCATTTTATCCTACTTGTAATCTTGTATCTGATGAAACTGTCTTGTATTGTTCTTTTAAAATGAATGAATAAACATCAAATCAAATCAAATCAAAAATTTACACACTTTTCCTGAGGATAGAAGAGTTTGTTGAATCTGACGTGGCATGTTCGTACGAAGCTTCGTACGAACAAAAGTAAGAGAAATTTAGGATAAAAATACGAACATGTTCTTGCATGAGGCCCAATGTTTCTAAACACTGTAAAAGCGCACAGAATGTCATGATTTCAGCTCCCTGCCTCCTCTGCTCTTTGCTACCTGCAAGCGCTCTTGGCCACGCCCACTTACCCGCTTTGCACGTGAACAGCTGATGAGTTGATCAGCTGCAGCAGGAAGTTTATCCTGTAGTATGGGCTGCATAAAGTTGCAGGAGGAAGCTTTATCTGCAGCTCTTAAGAAACGTGCAGCAGGTGCTAAATCATTTTAAACAATTTATTTTAAATTAAAAATTCCATGCCAATCGTGCGGCTCTTCCATCAGTCAGCCATCTTAGTTTGAAAAACTGCGATAGAGCAAGTCCACAATAAATGAACTGCGAAGTAGCAAAGCTTGCATGAAATTTATAGATACTGGAACAAATGAGAAAATTACAGCCAATATTTATCTTTTTTTATTTTTTATTTTTTTGTCCAACTACAAAATGAACATAAAACATTTCAGTTCACGCTTTGGCATCACTTCAACGGTTGCAGCTGGTAAACAGCTGCCAAACTAAACAGTTTACTTTTTACAGAATGCTTCTGTTCTTTTAATTAGAGTGCAACTGATTTTATTTCTTGAGTTTTGTCTTTATTCAAGTGATGCTTTTCATATTTAGATGTACAGATGGATTTTTTAATGTGAATGATCAGTTTTGTAAGCGTCTCGAGGTAGTGGGAAATACATCTTAGATAGCACATTTTCCATTTCACCAGCCACCTGAAAACAGCACAATAGATGTGCTCTCACCAATGTCTTCTTTGCTACATCTGTACAGTACGCCCAATGCTGCTGCTGTCCTTCGAAGTACAAAGGAAGTGAATTTGATGCGAGAGATTGGAGAGAGAGAGAGAGAGAGAGTGTGTGTCGGTGACCAGCGGCTGCAAGCTGAGAGCTGACTAATGCCACAGTGTGAGCCGAGAGTCTGGTGCTTCAAACTAAATTACAATGACTTCAAAACACTTGTGTTCCCCTCAGTGCTGCTGCAGCTTCTTTGGATGAAGCACTTTGTGGGGATGAATGCTGCCTCTGTGTGACCGTCTCACTCATCACTGACTTTGGCTCATCTGTTCTTCTTCTTATTGGATTATTGACTCATCTCACATTGTGCCATGGTCCCTTTTTGACTCATGTATTGTTACAAGGCTGCAGTTACCACTGTGGACACCAAGGTTATGTCCATGACTTTTACTGTTCATTTCCATTTTTACACCAGAAGTGAAACATTTTCCCAATAAACATGTTTAATCTAACGTCGTTAAAGAGCATCATCGGCACAATAAAGAGCAGAACGGCCCAAACTCCTGCCTCACACATGAGACGACTTCAACATCTTGCGGGGACTTTCTAGAGCTTTTAAGGGTTTAAAAATGCAAAGATACAAGAGAAATTACTTTTTCTGTAAAAATGCAACGTGAATACTGGGTACTAAATGACGTTGCTGAAATTAGCTGAATAAGATGAAACTTCGAGTTAAAAGAAGCAACACTAGCTAAAAGCTAAAGGGAATAAACAACTATTTATAAAGGCCAAAAGAAGCAAACTACTGTACTTGCCAAAAGTTGTTAAACACTAGCTACAAGTAGCAAACATTTTGCCAGAAGCTATCAAAAGGCTAGCTAAAATGTGAAAGTATCAAATCTTTAGCTAAATGTTGAAAGTATCAAAAGGCTAGCTAAAATGTGAAAGTATCAAATCTTTAGCTAAATGTTGAAAGTATCAAAAAGCTAGCTAAAATCAAAAAGTGGCAGAATGTTAAGTAAAATCTAAAAGTTGCAAAAGGTTAACTAAAAATATCCACTTTAGCGAAAGTTATAAACAAAAGCTCAGTAAACGCAAAAAAAATAATCCTAATGGTATCTTAAAGGTTCACTATGTAATTTCTGGAGAACGCTGGGACTTAGAAAAATTTTCAGCAGGTAAAAGCATTCTGCTCCCTCCCCCTCAGAGCCATATACAGTATGACTCTGAGGGGGAGCCACAGTCCGTTCTCTGTTGAACTTGAGTTCTTCAGCTCCGCCCCCTGCTGAATGTCCGCTCGGAGCCGCTTCAATATTCTGTGATTATATGTTAATAAAACGTTCTAAAAAAATAAAATAAAACCATGAATCACTGGTCCTACAACACAAAAACACCCTGAAATCAGCAGAGGTTCACGCAGCAACGTTGGACATGATTTAATTCACTGGTGACTTCCTCGTTTCTGTCAGTGGAGGGATGGAATGTCTGGAATGCTCCACCTCCTCTGCATGTCCTGTCTCAGCGCAGCAAAGTTCTGTGATTATATGTTAATAAAACGTTCTAAAAAATATAATAAAATCATGAATCACTGGTCCTACAACACAAAAACACCCTGAAATCAGCAGAGCTTCACGCAGCAACGTTGGACATGATTTAATTCACTGGTGACTTCCTCGTTTCTGTCAGTGGAGGGATGGAATGTCTGGAATGCTCCACCTCCTCTGCATGTCCTGTCTCAGCGCAGCAAAGTTCTGTGATTATATGTTAATAAAACGTTCTAAAAAATATAATAAAATCATGAATCACTGGTCCTACAACACAAAAACACCCTGAAATCAGCAGAGCTTCACAGCAACGTTGGACATGATTTAATTTGCTCGTGACTTCCTCATTCCTGTCAGTGAAGGATGAAGCGATCACTTGACTTTTGGCAAAAAAACAAAAGAAAAGTCCAGCTCTGGGATGAAGAAGGGATATTTAATACATTTGTGTCACATACAAATCAGTCCTGCATCGCTTTGCAATCCTTTGAATGAGAACGTGCGCGGCGCTGGGGCTGGGACAGGCGGGGGCGTGGGTTGGGGCGTGACAAACAACTCTGTTTTTATTGGCTGGTCATTGTCCGGGTCACTCTGTGTTTTTAGTGTTTTTATAAATGCTGATAGAGAAGCAAGGGGACTATAGTTTTTTTCAGAGATTACTTTGTCTAACATCAGTCTGTCAGTAGATAGTGACAGAGTGAAGAAATATGTTAAAAATATATTGTTAGAAAAGTTACAGACTGCATTACAAAGTTACATAGTGCAGCTTTAAAGCTAAATGGAGCTTAAGGCTAAAAAAATATCTAAAAGAAACAAAACCATAGATGAAAACTAAAAGGAGCATAAGAAAACAAAAATAGAGCAAGTATGCTAATTTAAAAGTGAACATTGTTTTAATAAAAACAATATATTTATGAGAAAAATTGTAAATAAATATTTTTTTTAAAAGTTACAAAGCAAACAAAAAATAAAATAAACAATGATACTCCTCTCCTGCAAAGCTGAACATTTTGATATTAACTGCTACAGAAGTTACGGAAGTTAAAAAAAAGTTTTCTTTTTTTTTCCTTCTACTTTTGGATGCTCCCTTCTTCAGGGGTCGCCACAGTGAACTAGTTGCATGAAGACTTGGCAATTATTTTTAGGGTGAATGTTCTTCCTGATGCAATCACAGCCCCTTACCGAGCTGTCATCTAGGGCATGAATTAGCATGCATTTGTAATCTCCATACTTTTTTAGACTTATTGTCTTGTTTTAATAAACTCTGTTTCATAATTAATATACTTGAAAAACATAGAAACTACAAACATTTAACCATCTGTGATGATAAGTTGAGCATTAGCAATAAAGTATACAGTATGGCTCATAAAATACTGCCATGTTACATTTGAGTAAAGCAGTAATAATCATTAACCAATCATCTTCCATTACATTTTAATTTGAAAGGCCTGTAAGGGATATGAATCATATATTGACCCTCTTGCTTTGACGTAGTTTAGTTACAGACTGCTTGGTCAGTAAAGAGCGACTTGGACTGTAGCACGACAGATGTGAAACTGATCATGCAAAAAATATGCATTTTTTTGGCCTAAAAACTTCAGTTGATTCTGAATAAAGATTTTCCCTGGCTTGAATAAAGAAAAAAATGTTTGTTACCTATCAAACAAGAGAAAGAGAGAAAGATTATTTTCAAAACCAGACAGAGGAACAGGGTTTGTGACGGAACTAGAGGTTGCTCACTTCAGCATTTTTTTTATATTTATTATAGGTTCTTGCATTGCTATCGTGGAGCATTATTCTACCTTCAGCTTATCAGAACAACAACAAAAAAATCTCATTGTTTTGATCTTTGTGGTGTTTAAGGTCTCATTTTGCTGACTCGGCTTCTAGGCAGACTGGATTTCTTTAATTTTAGGTTTTACGAGAAAAGTACAAAGTATAACCTATTGAATCTTATTGATAATTAGTAATTACCTCAGAGGGGACATTTTGTTACCATAAGCTGGCTCCATGAGCTGTTTGACTTCTATTCTAACACCTTGGACCAAATACTGCCTCCAGCATCCTTGTTGAACTCCCCCCTCCCTCCCTCCCTTTCTCTGTCTTCTCCCTCCCCTCTGCTGATGACATTGCTGACATTATCAGCAAGTCCAAGTCCTCATCCTGTCAACTTGACCCATTTCCCACAGTTCTTGTTAAATCCTGTCTCCCGTCTCTGCTCCCTATCATCACTAATATCATCCACTCCTCCCTGACCTCTGGCATTGTTCCCACAGCCTTCAAATCTGCTGCCATCACCCCCATCATCAAGAAACCAGGTCTTGACTTCACCAACTTCAGTAATCTTCGTCCGATCTCCAATCTGCCCTTCATCTCCAAGATCCTTGAAAAAACTGTTGCTAGTCAACTTCACTCTCACCTGTCCAACAACAACATTTATGAAGAGTTTCAATCTGGATTTCGCCCCCACCATAGCACCGAAACAGCTCTAGTAAAAATTACTAACGACCTCCTTCTTGCTGCTGACTCTGGTCTTCTGTCCATCCTCATTCTTCTTGATCTAAGTTCTGCCTTCGACACCATCTGTCATTCTATCCTCCTCAACAGACTAACCTCCATTGGCATCTCAGGTACCCCGTTAGACTGGTTCAACTCTTATCTCTCTGATCGCACTCAATTCATTCAGCTTAAATCCTTCCGTTCCCAGTCTTCCCCTGTCTCCACGGGTGTCCCCCAAGGCTCTGTCCTCTGATGACACACAGCTCTACTTGTCATCAAAACCTAACTCCACCCACCCACCCTCCATCCTCACCGACTGTCTCAATGAGCTAAATCACTGGTTTTCTAACAATTTCCTTCAACTAAACAGCAACAAAACAGAAATCATTCTTGTCGGTACCAAATCAGAACATCTTTTCGTCCCCCTTAACAACTCTCTGCTATCCCCCTCCCCTCAGGTCAAGAGTCTCTGTGTCATCCTCGACACCACTCTCTCCTTCACTTCACACATCAACAATATTACTCGGTCTGCCTATTTCCACCTCCGTAATATTAACCGTCTCCGTCCTTCTCTCACACCCCGCTCCACAGCCATCCTGGTGCACAGTCTTGTGACTTCCCGTATTGATTACTGCAACTCCCTTCTCTACGGCCTCCCCAACAAATCTCTCCACAAGTTACAGATGGTCCAGAACTCAGCTGCCCGTGTCATCACTCAAACCTCCTACTATAACCACATCACTCCTGTCCTGCAGCAGCTCCACTGGCTCCCGGTTAAATCACGCATCATCTTCAAAATTCTACTCCTCACGTTCAAAGCTATCCACAACCTTGCCCCTCCTTATCTTTCTGACCTCCTACAAATCTCCATCCCATCACGCTCTCTCAGATCTTCCTCTTCGCTACATCTCCATGTACCCTCTGCCTGCCTCTCCACCATGGGGAGCAGGGCCTTCACCTGCTCTGCCCCTCACCTGTTTACATTTATTAATACTGTTTACATGTATTACTACTGTTTACATTTACACTACTTTTATATATACACTACTGCTGATACATATACAGTATTCTCTGACTAGCCTTATTTAAGGATGCCCAATGTGCCTTACTGCATATGCCACTTTGCCTCTATACCAACATCAACTACCTCATACATATACTGTGTACATTAACTCATATGCTGCTTTGCCACTCTTTGCAAATGTCAATGCTAGAACCTTCAGTTTATTTTATAGATATACTTTTTATACTACTATGCAAAAACTCAGGACAGTATTACACTTTTATTATTTCATTTTATGCTTATGTTCATTAAATGTTTAGTGTTTTAGTGTTGGTGTAAATTTTCATACTTTTATACTACTATGCAAAAACTCAGGACAGTGTTACACTTTTACTATTTTATGCTTATGTTTATTAAATGTTTCAGTGTTTTAGTGTTTAAATGGTTACTGTTGCACCGAGGGACTGAGAGAAACACAATTTCAATCCTGGCTGTGTCTCAATTCAGGGGCTGCATCCTCATGAGGACCCAGCCTAGCTGGGCCGAGTAGGCCACGCACTCACAAGACCGGGTGGGCTGAGTGAAACTGCTGAAATGGGACGGTCTAGCCTTCAGGTTTGCCGGCATTGAAGTGGGTGGGGCGTTCTCTTGAAGTGGGTGGGAAGTTCTTGTGTGCCGCTTGGTGTGTGTGGAAAGAGAAGGGACGCCGCTAAAATATATTAGTTAGCTGAATACATGTATATATATTAGTGTTTCTGAGTTTACAGTTTGTTAAGAACTGATTACAAATCAGCTTATAAAATGCGATCTGTTAAAACCCAGAGTGGACCTAGAAATGCAACTTGTCCAGTAGCACAGTTGGTAAATCAACCTGCGATTGGTGCAGAGATACTTTTCTCGAAGCTGGTTCGAATCTCACTCGGTGCGGTTAAAACTTATTTTACGTTTGTCTTTTATTGGATAAAAAAATGAGGACTGAGATTAAAAGGAAGGAGTTTGTGAAACTCCTTCTTTTTTTTTATCCAATAAAAGACAAACGTAAAATAAGTTTTAACCGTACCGAGTGAGATTCGAACCAGCTTCGAGAAAAGCACATCTGCACCAATCGCAGGTTGATTTACAAACTGAGCTACTGGACAAGTTGCATTTTGTAGGTCCACTCTGGGTTTTAAAAGATTTCCCCTCAGAAAATCCTTGCTACGCACGTGTAAAATAATCTGATTTGTAATCAGTTCTTCAAAAACAGTAAACTCAGAAACAATAATATACTGTATATTCAGCTTTCACATTTTTTTTGTCGTTTCTGTAGTAAAATTTTAATGAGATTTATTCGAGCTGAGGTTGTTTGAGATGACTAAATAAAGGTTGAATGAATATTCGCGCTGAGGTTGTTGTTAAAACGAGCTCAACAACACACAGCAGCCCCGACACTGCACGCAGAAAGCCCCCCACCCCGCGAAATCTCTGCTGGCGCTATGAATTCTGGGATAGCCTCCGTCTTGAAGGATTCACGAATGCATCCTTCGATTTCGGCAGGAAGTAGGCCGCATTCCTCGGCCGCATGAGGAGGAGTCTTCGAATTGGGACAGTCCTCCGCGCGGGGCAATGACGTATGCGGCCGACAAATGCGCACTCATGAGGATGCAGCCCCTGAATTGAGACACAGCCATAGACACACTTGTCTTTCAACACTGTGAAATACCTTTTCCTCCCAGTCACTGTGCAAATGTGTTTTCTTCTCAGGCTGTGCTCTCTACATACCTTTTAGAGAGCGGCTGGGGTGTACCTGTCATATTAAGGCAGATGTTCTCACATGCATTTTGCTGAGCATTTCAAGGGCGTGAATGGATTACGTTCCCATAGCATCTATGTTGCACCGAGTGACTGACTGATAACCCCGGAATTACACCACATGCGTTACGGCTCCGCCCCGCTCCGGTCCGACCTCCGCAGCAAATACGCACCCATTATAATCAATGACAGAATTTACACTGGCTCCGCACGGCGGCGGCGAGCTGCGGAGAGCGGACGGCAGTCCGTCAAAATTAGAAATTTTTCTATTTCTGCCGGATGACGGAGCTGTGCCGGAGTCAACTTTTGAAGATTACGTCGCACCAACAGGAAAAGGAACGAGCACAACTTCCGTATTTACAAAATAAAATCACCACGGGCGGACTAATCCTAGCTCTATACGGATTTATTTGTACAAAAATGCTGTCAAACTATCAATTATGACTATTCTATGACTAAACTATTATATTTATGACTATGACTACACCTAATAACGCAATACAAAAATAAATAAATAAAAAAGTATTTTATTCTGAAATGTAAACATCACTTCCTGTTGCTCAAACCATGTAGCTCATTTACGAGAGAAGATCAAGGCAGCAGTCTCTCTACAGTTGTTCTCCTTCTTTCCACCGAATGAATTGTTTTGTTCTGACTTACTTATTTATCACTTGATTTATCGCGCGATCTCGCACGTGTCTTGGAGCGGCGCATCCAGGCGGACCTGAGCGGAGCGGAGGCAGTGGGAATTGGACTCGTTCAGCTGCGACCTGCGGACCGGAGCGGGGCGGAGCCGCGTGCAGTGTAATTCCGGGGTAAGA
>JBBPBX010004975.1:0-12162 GCA_038048925.1 Garcialebias charrua
ATGTCCACCATTCAGATACTTCCACATGACTGTTATGGTAATTCGTCTTCAAATTGTGTAATACATTTGTGTCAGAAATTCTGTCCATCCAATTTCTTCCGTGTGGAGAACCTCACTTTCAGTTGACTTTTATTTTTTCTTGTAGAGTATCTGACTCATACTGCAACATTGAAGATGATGAGCTGGATGGAGTTGTGCGAGAGATTCGAAGTCATCACCCTAATACGTACAGGATACACGTTGCTATGGGGCTACTTGGCCAAAGTAAGTCAACAGATGAGCCTATGGCTGCTTATACCAACACCAATTGCAGTTGTATATAACATTGGATTGGTAACAAATAACAGTTTACCACAACGTAAAAGGATCACAAAGAAAATTACATGTCATACTGTTGAAAGTAACTTAAATGTTCTAATGTATTGCAGTGGCATAGCAATAGTGTAATCTTATCTTAACTGTCATTATTACACCATGGACTCATTTCAATATGTTCATCACCTCCAAATCAAACACGTTTTAATTATGGTTTACTTAATTTTCAAGGAAGAAGAGTGCGAGAAGCATTGCACCGAGTTGACCAGCAAGGAAATTTGATGCGCACTTTCCAGCTTCGCACTGTTTCAATCAGTCAGATTTATATGGGTGATTAATAACACATATTTATGCCATGTGACAAACTCAAAACACACATTCAATTTTACTTTACACGGTCTTTAAAAAAGAGGAATTATGTTGACATTACAAATACATGTACCGGTACTCTTTAAAAGTACTGTAGTGAATAAGGACCTCAAGTGATGATTACACAGATTACTTTCATTAAGAAACTTTTCACAGAGACCAACTAACACAATGACATTAAAGCTGCAGTATGTAACATTTTTTATAAACATATTTCTTCACTCTGTCACTATCTCCTGACAGACTGATGTTAGCCAGGTAATCTCTGAAAAAAAATATACTGTATATATCTATTGTCCCCTTGCTTCTCCAGGTGGTAAATAAGCATTTCTAAAAAGAAAAAGTGACCCGCCGTTTTCCAGCCAATAAAAACAGAGTTTGAATTTGAATCAGCCAATAAAAACAGAATTTGAATTTCAGCAGACCATGGGAGAGCAGAGCCATATATGGCTCTGAGGGGGAGGGATCAGAATGCTTTGCCTGTTGAAATTTTTTCTAAGTGCTGCAGTTCTACAGAAACTGCAGACTGAACCTTTAAAGTTTTTAAAATCGTCTTGGCATAAGTGAGAAATGTATTCTTAATGGAACTACTCTGTGTTTTAACGTAAACATTTACTCTGCTGAATAAGAGCATTGCAGTTATGATTTTCCTTCTCTGTGAATTCCAGGCCTGCATTCAACAAACAAACGAAAGTTTCTTCTACCAGTGATAATCAAAAATGTTTTTGTTGTCTATATAGATGGCGATTCGTTGTTCACGGGGGCATTGATGGCTTCAGTCGCCTCATTGTTTACCTGACTGCTGCTACAAACAATCGTGCCACAACAGTTCTTCAGAGCTTTCTTGAAGCTGTGAATACATATGGAGTGCCATCTCGTGTTCGTTCAGACAAAGGAGGGGAGAACGTACTAGTGGCACACTTCATGGTCTCAACCAGAGGCCAAAACAGAAATTCTCACATAACAGGAAGAAGCACACATAACCAGAGGTATTTAAATTAAAGTCTTGATTTATTCTCCATGTTTTCATACTGACTACTTCCATGGAAGTTGCTACCTTTTCCAAAATAGTATGAAAAATAACCGTCGTGAATTCCCGGGGTAAGTAGAAAGGTCTGGATCTCACAATCCTGAACTCAATGTCCACAGAGCAATAACTGGATACCGGGGTGGCGTTTTATTTTAAGTTGTTGGTCTTTATATTAGTGTATTATGACAACCTTTTTTTGCACGTTTTTCACACTAAAATGTATTTTCCATCCAGGATTGAGAGGTTATGGAGAGATGTGTTTGGGGCAGTGTTGGATCTGTTCTATACAACTTTCTGCTACCTGGAGACCGAGGGCCTGCTGCAAACAGACAACGAGGTGCACTTATACGCATTACACTGGACCTTTCTACCTTAAATCAACAGACATCTGCAATTCTTCACAGACGGCTGGAACCCCCACAGACTACGCACAGTACGGAACCAGTCACCACTGCTGTTGTGGTCTCAAAACCCACGTGCAGGTCACGACCCCGCACAGGTTTGTTTAATTTATGCCGTTTTACAAAGTGCAATTGTAAATTTGCTTTTGTGGTTTAAAAAAACACCAGTGTGTGTAAACTGGATGTTATTTATATCATGTTCTCTTAACTCTGACAGGTTGACAACCAGTATGGCATTGATGGGGAGAGCCACTATGGTGGCCATCATGATGGCGTGAGTGACTGTGTCAGAGGTAGAGCGTCCAAGTCCTTTGACTCAGGTGGAAATTGAAACACTACCAGATCCAACGACCTTGTTTTCTAATGTGATTAATGTTTATTGCCAGACAGTTGATATTCTGACTGAAATCTTTGGAAGTATGTAAATTGAAGCTACAAAAGACGTTTCCTTCATTCCTATTTTGGTGCAACTTTTTTTTCATTGATACATAAAAATCCTTTTTAGGTGGGTGTAATGTACTGTACTGTATTATCAAAATGTTTGTGCCGTCTTTTTTGCTGAAAGGTTCTGAAATTTACATCGTTATAACAGAGCCAACTTGCTATTTATTAAGACTGATTACATAATACTACACAGTGGTATTCAAGTTACATTCTATATTGTAAAAGAAAATAAATTGTATGTAAACTTATTTAAATTAAAAATATTCAGTGTTTACATGTGCTTTTTTCATGTTTATGTAATAAAGTCACCATTATTAAACCATTGTAATTTTATTTACAAATTCAACCACATCAGCTTTAACATTTTGTATGTAAGCAATTTCTAGATACGAAATTAATTAATATGATGGTCTAATATTTCCTAACATTTTCTGTGATACAGCTAATAAATGTGTTACCTGGGTAAACAATTTATATCAGCAGGTAGAAGCTTCAAAATATGTTCTACAATAACATTAAACTGTTTTATTTGAAACAAGAATGCAAAGTTCTGTCAAACTGAAGTAATTAACAAGTGCACTAGACACTACTTCATAACAATTAAAAAACATTTGAAAGTTGTAACTTTGAAAAAATACATAGTGCATTTCTAAGTGCATAAACTTGTAAAACGTTGAAACGGCCTGGTTCAAATTAGGCCAAAACCAGAGTAGCTTGAAGACATGCTGGCCATAAGGTGTTGGTGGAAGTCTGCATAGGTTTTGTGATTTTTGGACAACTTCAACGTCAGGAAGCAAGTGGATGACTGCGGGAGATGGCAGTCAACAACTTCTACCTCCAGATTGGAGCTGACCAGACCCCAGCCAGTCCAAAAAGTTAGTAGACTCCTTAGGTTGTCTGAGGTCCCTTAAAGACGTCAGCGGGCAGCAAATATCCAGGTGTTCCAGCTGTTCTTGTGGGGTACACAGATTTGTGCAAACGACAAACCACTTCCTCCAAAATCTGGACAACTAATGAGTCAGCTTCAGTATCTGTGTCTGCAGCTACCTGGAGCAGCCACTCACTCAAAACATCGACTGGAAACAGTAAATAGTCATCACTGACTGTATTACTTTCAGCTAAGCTAGCAACGTGCCTCAGCAATACGATACATCTCTAATAGTTGTTTACTTCCTCTCAAATACGGAGATATAAGAGAACCGCAGCGCAGGCATGCTTAATCGATCTGCACACTGATCGTTCTATTTCCGGTTTATTGACCAATAGAAGAGCTGGATTTAGAAAGCAGCCCTCCTCATTAACATACGACGAGGCAGAAATGCAGCGAGAAAACAATACAGAAATAAATGCAGCTAACAATACAGCAATAAATAAGTACAGCAATAAATATAGCAAACGGAAAAACAGCGAGAAAAAGGCAAAGCAAAATATCTATTGTTATTGATGGAAACTCATGTGTAAGGAATACCCTGATGCATGCTCAATAATCCAGGTAGAAAAATCTAAAAAAGCTAAGTCTGGTCCTCTGGACCTCATGGATCGTGCTAACGATCCATTGTTAGGCTGATGGTCCTCCTTGATCATGTGAGCAGCTGGTTTCAGGCTGTCATCAGCCAACTGGTTGTATAACACTGTGGGAGGGTGCTATTTATAAGACTGAGCTGAACCCAGCACCTCAGACTGAGGAAGTCTTTCGGACGAAAGACGAAACGTTTCTACAATTTTTTGCTTTGTTTTGTTTTTTTGTTCTTTTGAATGTCCAGAGGACCAGACTTAGCTTTTTTAGATCATGTGTAAGGAGATATAAAAAAGAATATATATATTTATGCTTTTATTTCTCATGTGTAAGGAGATATAAAAAAGAATATATATATTTATGCTTTTATTTCTCATTAAAATATATATTTCTACTTTGATTTATATATTTATTCTTTTATTTATTATTATTTAGGATATATATTTCTACTTTAATTTATATATGTATTGTTTTATGTCGGATATATATTTATTCTTTTATTTATTATTATGTCAGTTTGGTCCTCCATAGTTATGGTGATGTCTTCTCTTCCCAAATGATTAAATAAGTAAACGATTAATTCAGTAGGATTAGAACCATTTAAAAAACTCCTTCATGGATGTCATTTCAGAAGAGTCCTCAATTTTTATTTTATTTTTATTTTTGCAAAATAACTCATTAACTACTGGACAGATTTTAATAAAACTCTCAGAGATTATCTACATAAAAATAACTTGTGGAGTTAATCCAAGATGGCTGCCACAGCTAACCCACCTTGGCAAACACAAAAATGGCAACAACTTAGTCATTTGTACAGATATTAAGCTACAATCTGATGTAGCTGAGAGTCATGCCTATAGAGTCGTGACTAACAGATCAATCAAAGTCTTGCTTAACTAAAACAGCTGTAATGAGCAGCTCATGCTCAGAGGTAGTCCATGTGTTGCGATGTCCTTGAGTAAGATGTCTAAACCCAAACTGTTTACCAGGTGCTTACATGGTTGCCCACTGTTCCACTTGGTTGTGAATACTGTACTGTATTTATTTTTCTTTACAAAACCACCTCTGTCTGCAGTAAACTCTGTCCCATGCTGCACCTTGTGATGACCTCTTCTTTTAAATTCAGTTTATTTTACCTCATGTTTGTTTCTGTATTGATTTATTGCTCTTATTCAATCACTGACCAGATATTTGCCACAAGGAAATAGGAAGTGGGAACTTGTTTTTGACTTTAGGCACTGATTCTTTTGCACAACATAAGATGTTTGGAGCCAACTTCCTGTTGCTATAAACTCCATCCATCCATCCATCCATCCATCCATCCATCCATCCATCCATCCATCCATCATCTTTACCTGCATCTTGTTGTGGGGGTCTCAGATGCCCATGTTCAGCACTCACTGTGAAAGAAATTTAATTTATTATTTGCAGTGAAACATTTTCAAGACTGTAAAGATGTGCTAATGAGGAGGATGTGGATTCATTTAGACATGTTTCATCCAGTAAGGATCTTTGTTTCACTGCCAGTTCATGCAAATAAGGGGGTAAAAAGAAAAGTCTGGACTGGTGGTTTAGTTAAAACTGTTTTGATCTTGTGGTTGCATCAAAGTGTTGCAGCAACTATGCAAATCAGCAAAATCTTCTGTTTCAAAACAAGCACGTCCTTAAAATGCATTTGATGTTGTAAATGAATTTTACATTTACTGAGATGAAAATACAATAAAAGATAAAGAAGAGAGGGTGTAAAAAAATCCAAACTAGCAGATGACTTGGTTACACGTTTTAATAATATTTCCTCCTCATCAGTGTCTCTTAGGCATTCCATTGGTGGAATGTCCATCATCTTCACTGGTCAAAGGACCAAGATTCAAGACAGACCTGGATCCCACATGCGACCGTTGTGAGACTTCTCCAGCCTCTCTGCTGCACATGTTTTGGATGTGTCCAAAACTACAGGTACATGATTTATGAAGCACAATTTTTGAAACTTTTTCCAAAATAACAGGACAAACAATTAAAACTATATGCCCCCGATCTATTTCTGAATAAACTAGAATCAAACATGATTGCTCCTCCTTGTTGGCCAGAAGACTTATTCTCATCAAGTGGAAGGATCCTCGACCCCCCAACATTTGTCCACTGGATTAAAGACGTTAATCTGAATTTAGTTACTGCTTGTTTGGTTCAGCATTTACCTCTGCTCAGAACTGTTTTGACACAGACTAAAATCCTGTGTGTGGGAGGCTTGGTGCTCCCTTTGTGTCCTTTCTTTTGGGTTGTTTTGAGTTAGCTTTGGATTGACTTTTTGAACATTTTGTAATTTAACTTGCCCTTAATATTCTTGAGTTTGTTAGTCTTTTCTTTTGCTTGTTTTAATTGGGTTAAACCATTTGGTATTTTGGTTTTGTGAAACCTTTTTTTTGTAATAAATAATTTTACATTCCTCTTTCCTCTGTCTGGACCCATGTTTATGTTATACCCCCTGAACTTTTAGACCACGGGGGGGTCGTAACATAAGTTGGGTCGGTCAACCTCAATCAAAGGAATTGATCTTTGGAATAATTTGGAAACTGGTATTAAAAATGCAAAATCAATGACCATTTTAAAAAATATGATCAAAACAAATTTTTTTGCAAAAATATAATTGATAAAAATATTGTGTAATGGTTTTCTTCTTTGAAACTCTCTTTCTTGGGACTATATGAGTTGTTTTCTTTTTTCACTAGGAAACCTCTTAGATTGTTTTTGTTTTTTTCTTTTTGTTTGTTTGTTTGTGCTGTTTGAACTACTGTATTTTGGAAATAGGGGGCAGAAAAAATAAGATTTTTTCTTCTATCTGCATCCCTTCATTTTACTTTTATTCTGTACGGTCTCAAATGTGAGATTGTTATTGTGTTGTATGAATAAATAAAATAAAATAAAAATAAATAAATAAAAAATACGTAATGAGTCACATTCATCTGGAAAAGATTCAGTTCACCATTAGAGATTGCCCTGGAAAAGTACAGTATATGCTTCATGACAACCATTTAGTTATGTTGAGAATATGTCAGTGATTTTGACTCATTATATTATGCTAAATGTATATACTGTAGCCCAATGACCCACTATCATATATATGTATAGTTTTGCATATACCCTAAATGTGTAGTATTTCATGTTTTGTGTTATTAGTGTTGTTTTTCCTGTGAAGATCTGGTACCAAGGGGAGGGGAGTATTGTTATACATGTTTGTTTTGTTTATTTAGCTGTTGAATAATAATAATAATAATAATAATAATAATAATAATAATAATAAAATACCTGGATTTGAAAAATAAAACAAATAAATAAATAAATTGGAGCCTGTGTCCAGTAGGTGGCAGCAAAGACGCTGAGAAGCAACGAAGAAGAAGAAAACCAACATGGCGGCTGACAGAGATCTCAATCAAAAGACCGTTTTTACCTCAGATGTGGATCTTTTATTGCATCCTGAGCTGTTATCTCGAGACTTCATGCAGCTAGTCTTAAGTGAGGTGAGTGAAATGTTAGAAGAAAGTGCGAAATATGTTTTTTGGGTGAGGAAATCATCGAGTAATACAACAGTTAGCACTGCAGCTAACAGTCTCAATCGTCTACGTTTGATGATGTCCTGCAGCTTAGCTAACAGTGTTCTGTGTTTGAGTTAGAGACAAGTCAGTACCAGAGAGTGTGGGAGCAGCGACCGGCTGACAGAGCTGTACCTGCGGCACGTCGTCCCGCTGCCGCAGAGGACTTTACCCAACAACCGCTGGGGCCGGAGGATGGAGAAGATCCGGGGGAGGCAGACACCTGCTGGACACAGGGCAGACAGGTAAGGACACAGCTTGGTTTTTATCAGAGGTGAACTACTCCTTCATGTTCAGCAGCAACTAACATATCCTATTAACATCCTATTATTACAATGAATGTAATATTATATATATAATTCTATGTTAAATAATGAAACATGCAAAACATACTTAAAACATATACTTTGAGGACTCAAAATGTAAACTAGATCACAAATATGCAAACAATTAGGGGGGAAAGGGCTCCTTGGTAATTATTGTGTGTTGCATGATTCAGTTTGATGTGTGTTTTTTTTTAAAGGACTCGCTGATCACAAGTTCATCACATAATTTGACTTTTTGGCCACACGCAATCTAAAAATTGAGCCCCTGAACTAGGGGTGGGCGATGTGGCTCAAATATTATATTGTGATATTTCAGAGCATTTTGACAATAACGATAAATTTCATGATATAACAACAACAACAAAAATCATAGTTATTTATTTGACAAAATTAACTTAACCTATTGCTTTGCAGTATTATATATACAATTAAAAAACAAAACAACAAGGGGTCATTTTACTGAAATTACTTTATTTAGTAAAGTATTCAGTCTCCAAGTATAAAGAAAATAATAACAATGATCCTTTTGTTATTTAGATTGAAAAAGTCTGCACAAAATATAGATCAACAAAATCCACCACAAAAACTAAAGTGCAGGTGCAGTTTCCCAAATCAGTTAATAATAATAATAATAATAATAATAATGATGAATTTAATTTGTAACACACTTTTCATTAACAAAAATCTCAAAAGTGCTACAAAGTGCAACTAAAATCAAAGATCAAATAAAAACAAGTGATAAAATCAAGTAAAATCAATGATAAGACAACAAAAATCAATAATAAAATAAATTAAAAACAATGATAATATCAACTAAGAACAAAGATAAAATCATGTGGAGGCAGAGTAGGCTTGCTTAAAAAGAAAGGTCTTTAAGCCTTGTTTAAAGTCAACCAGTGACTGTGGAGCTCTCAGGTAGTCAGGGAGGGAGTTCCATAGGCGGGGGGCAGCCACACAGAATGCCCGGTCTCCCATGGTCCTTAATTTGGTTTGTGGAATGTGAAGGAGATTACTGTTCTGTGATCGTAGAGACCGGGTGGATGAATATGGTGCAAGAATGTCCTTTAGATAATCTGGTGAAGTTCCGTGTAAGCATTGATGTGTAATGAGAGCAGTTTTGTACTGAATTCTGTAGGTGACAGGAAGCCAATGGAGGTTATGGAGAATGGGTGTAATATGTTCAAATTTACGAGCTCTCAATAAAATCCTTGCTGCACTGTTTTGAATATATTGAAGCTTCTGAAGATTTTTGCCAGGGATTCCAATAAACAGGGAGTTGCAGTAGTCGAGCCTGGAGGAGACAAAGGCATGGACGAGTTTCTCAGCATCAGAAAAAGTCAGAGATGGGCGAAGTCTGGAGATGTTTCGAAGATGGAAGAAGCAAGTTTTAAACAGATGCTTAATGTGATTTTCAAATGTAAGATGAGAGTCCATTTTTATTCCAAGATTTGTCAAATAAAATTAAGCTTAAGATCTGTTGAGCATAAATCTAACATACAGCAAAATAAATGTTGCCTCTAAATGAAGTATAACTTCCAGGTGATCAGCTGACCCTGAAGCTTGTTGGTGTTTCAGCTTCATCTATTCATGCAGGAATGATTCATTTCTCTTACTAATCTGTCTCTGATCACCTGCCTCTTGGTCCGTGGACCGACTGTGTAACTCAAGAGACCGTTGAGCAGCGCGTGTCTGTACCGACAGTTTAGAGCGAGGGAGACGCAGCCCGCACCGGCAGCTCAGTGCGGGTGGGGGAGGGAAAGACAGTTGATCTGTCAGTTGATCTGTCTGTACCTGCAGTTTAGAGCTGGATGGAGAGACAGCTGAGACGCGCGTTGTTTGTTTTTAGCAATTTAGCTTGCTAGTATTGCGCACAACTAATTAGCGTTACACCAGTACAGACAGGTGGAGGGAGGTGTGCAGTTCGGTTTGGTTGTTCGGCGTGCTCGGTTGTTAAGGGGGCGGGGCACCCTGACGTATTGCGTCATAAAATTAGCATATCATGATATAATTTTTTTGCCCGGGCAAGCTTTTTTTACCGGTCTTATTGTGAACGATATGATATGGCCCAGCCCCTACCCTGAACTTCATGTTGAGGACATTTTGTCTTCACTTACCTTCTGAAGAAGGCAAAGTTGAATGAGAGAGTTACCACAAATAAGTCATTATTTGTGGTGTAATTAAAACATCAACCAAAAAAATAACACAACAAATTTATATTGTAACACTCAAGATCATTTTTTTCTTTGCCACAAAAATTGCCTTTGCTGCACATGCTAAAATAAAATCAACTTGACTCAATATAAAGAGGAGTCACTCAGATAAGACTCAATCAATTCTCAACCCCACAATATATCATTGGGCAACTTTCTGATATCAGTCTTATGTACGGTAATTTATTGTTCCTATAATGATGATAGCATGTCTGGCTTTTAGGAGTAAGCTGCCCAACACAACCTTGATTCTCAGAAAAGGCAGTCTGTTTAGCCTTGCTGGTAGCAGCTATGATGTTGTCTTGACAACTAAATAAAAGCTTGTTCTCCGTTGAATCAAACAAACCATATTTTTAAAATCTTGCTTTCTGCCATTACAAATAATAAACCGTATTGTGTCAAAATAAGTTTATTCCTCACTGTGGATTAGGGATGTGCAATATGGCATAACATTCATATCCCGATATCTATTGTGATGGGTGTCGGTAACAATATAATATATATCGTAAGTTTTTGGTATAAAACTTGCAATAAGGAATTTTAAAAAAGCATAGGGTGTCATTTTGCCAGCATTTATTGTGAAAACTGCTATACCGCAAAATAATCTCAATCAAAAAAAATTCCACTACTGTACTATGTCCAGAGAGTTTTTAAATAAGAAACAAATCAAGCATTAGGTTTCTTTCTTGTTGTGCAAAACAGTGCAAAAGATATCAAATGTAGTTTTAGCCATATGTTTTAAACAAAAGAATATTCTGCTAACTCGTAACATTTTCCAGTCTTCTCACTTAAGAAATGAACAGCAATGAGCAGCATGTTGCATATAAAAAAGTGCACACTGAAAACACTGAGCGAGATTTTGAATTTGAGTTTTGTTGTCATTTGTTGGAGTCTAAAGATTGTTGGCCAAGAACACTAGCTTGTCCACAGTCTCTGGCTTTAACAGAGACCGGTAGCATGAAACAGTGTTGTCATCAATGCTAAATGCACTTTCTAAAGGAGCACTCGTGGCTGGAATGAAAAGATAATAGATGTTTTTGCTAGGGGTGCACCGATTTCAATTTTCTGGCCGATCACCGATCACCGATTTTGAGAAAGTCTGAACTGCCGATTCCGATTTTGGCCGATATCGATTTTCAGGTGTTAAAAGGTCAAAAAGCACCCTAAATTTTCATGATTTTACGTCCTTTGCGGAGGCAGATGAGATCGGTGGATAAAATCGGCTTCTCATTTAAAGATCGGCCGATCACCGATCTCCCCAAATTAAGGAAATCGGGGCCGATCGATCGGCTGGCCGATTTATCGGTGCATCCCTAGTTTTTGCTCCTGCCTTTTTAATGAGCTCCTCGCCTGCACTCAGCCATTCTGCTACCCACTTGCAATCTGCTTGCTGTATGCTTTGACGCCGGCTGATTATGTCATCAACAAGCATTACTGCGGTTAGCCAGTAGAATACAGATCTCTAGGCTAGATGTCTTATCATTTCTACCATGTACCATATATATTGCACATTCCTACTGTGGATCTAATTGTTTATTTGTGATTATTTCCAGCTCTGGTAATGATTACCACAGGAAAAGGCCTCTGGTTGTTTTTGATGGGAGTTCTTCTCAGTCTGGCTCACTAAAAGTGAAGAAACCAGCTGGATCAACAGTGTCACCCATCACCGACAGGTTAAAACCTCCCCCTGCTGCAAATCTGTCCAACCCCATTCGTGCCCTCAACTCATCATCCTCATCCTCAAACTGCAGTACGGACACCGCAAACCTCAAACGTGAAGCCAACAGTTCGGTAGGAAGTTCTTATGTCTCCAAATATACGTCATGCTCTTCTTTATGTGTTTGAAAATTATCATTTTTCACACAAATGCATATTTTTAAAGAAACAAGTGTAAAATATATATACATATATATATATATATATATATATATATATATATATATATATATATATATATATATATA